>JAJEJO010001514.1:0-16888 GCA_020662805.1 Glaucomys volans
TGTCTTCAGAGATGGAAGAGACACACTGGCCAAATCTGATATCCACTGATACCACAAGTTATCAGTGACAAGTTCTGCTTCCTCAAATGTAGAAGTTTGAACATTAGAGAAGCAGCAGGGGCAAGTGTAGAAAGTAAGTTTTATATGAAAAATAGTAACACAGACTTCTCCTGGGAGGGAGAAGGGGGCCATAGTTGGTGTCCTGGTATCCCAAGAAGTGAGAGCACCCTGCCCCTTTAATACATTTTAGACTTTCTTTGTTCTTCTGCCCTCTTCCCCCTTATCTTTCTCCTCCCTACCTTGAGTGACTAGGCCCAGGAGATGCCAGTGGAATGTCCAAAAGGTGAGAAGCAGGTAGGCTGGAAGAGCCAAGGTGGAGTGACATGGGCAGGAAGGAATGGCAGCCCAGGGGGCATTAATTAGAAGCTCCCTGTCTGCTCAGTGGGTATTTCATTAACAACTTTCTGGAAGGGGCAGTACAGGCAGGTAATCTTGATAATCAAAGGGCTATGGAGGCATTATATTCCAATCTCCCAGGGGCAGTCTACAACTTCCAGGACCCAAACTCACCCCCCTTTTTAGGATCCAGTCCAACCCAATTACCTATCTACACTGACCACCTGTCTTTAATTCTTGCATAAGGATCTTGTTGGAAACCTGATTGGAATAAAATATATAAGAAGAAAGTACCAGTGCAGTGGCACATGCCTGCAATCCCAGCAACTCAGGAGGCCGAGGTGGTAGAATCACAAGTTCAAAGCCAGCCTGGGTAATTTAGGGAGGCCTGCTAAGCAACTTAGCAGGACTCCGTCTCAAAATTAAAAAATAAAAATGGATGGGCATGTGGCTCAGTGATAAAGTGTCCCTTGGTTTAATTGCCATTACCAAACAAACAAACAAAAATTTTGGGAGACAGTCCAGAAAATCTTACTACTACCTAGGCATTTGATGATATTAAGGAGTTTTCATTTTTTAATTGTAAAATGATATTTTGGGTTTTTTGTTTTTGTTTTAGTGCTTCCAGAGATACATTCTAGAATATTTACAATGAAATGCTCTAGTTGTTCCAGTATCATTCCAAGCAATCCAGTGGTGGCTGGGGGAGGAGCAAAAGGGACTCAGATCAACAGGTTACCCAGAGGAATGAGCTTTGAAGCTGGGTGATGGAATATGGGGGTCAGCCTAGGAGTTTCTCTGTATTCTACTTTGCAAGTTTCTCAATTTAAGGTTGTAAATAAATAGATAAGGAACTAAAGAAAGAAAAACATGAAGGAGAGAGGAAAGAACAGAGGGGAGGGAAAGGGAGAAAGTAGAGAGGGAAGGAAGGAAGGAAAGAAGAGAGATAGGGAAGAAGGGAGAGAGAGGCTTAGAAAAGGCAATCTATAATTCAAGTCCACTACAAATAGAAGTAGATTCAGAAAACTAACTTGTGAATTCAATTTTAATACAAGGAATGTTCTAGGAAATGTATTATTGAAGTGATGAAAGTTAAATGTAAAAATAAAAAAGAAGCAAAGAGTGAGGAAGGAAGGAAGGAAGGAAGGAAGGAAGGAAGGAAGGAAGGAAGGAAGGAAGGAGGAGGGAGGGAGGGAGGGAGGGAGGGAAGAAGGAAGGAAGGAAGGGGAGAAAGAAATAAAGAAGCTCAGATCACCAAGCTTGTCTCAGGACAAATTGCTCAAGACTTTCCCCTTTTTATTATGTCTTTCTGACAGGTGTGTTGGAGAGATCCTGTAGATATAAGGCCTCTGGATTCTGCACAGCATTTATCAAAGTCTCTCATGATCTTTATAAAGAAGGAAGAAGTGGTGGCTCAGATGACAGCACAGCAAGGTAGATTTATGACAGGTTGAACATCCATCCCCTAGAAGAATAGATTAGGAGCCAACATCAGACCAGAGGCAGCTCTTTGGTGGAAGGCTGACGGACTCTTGTTCAACATGTTGAAGGTTTTATCAATGACAGATGAAAATATACACAATGTGTTGGTCAAATTGACAGAGGACAGAAGTCCAAAGGACTATCTTAGAATACAAAGTACAGAATATCTTTGATGACAGAATTATCATCCAAAAATATATCAACATGCTACAACTAACAGCCAGTGTTAGGCTAAAATTTACTAGTGTTTATTATCAAGCAGTCAACCAGGAAAGTCAAAAATGAGAAAAGGCAAGAGCACGTGAGGAAAAGGTTTGTGCACAGCACAGGTGCAATCAGGGTACGAACTGGCTGTGCGACTGGGTCTCTTCCCTCTGAATTTTACCATCATCCTATACTTGTTGGGAAAACAGCCTCAAGACTTTCCCTCACTGAAAATTCCACTGTGTCAGGAATGTCAGTGGCTGCCAAAGCTAATTTGATCTGCTAACTTGATTTCAGGGTACATTAAAACAATCCTTTTTCCAGAAGAGAAGAGGGACTGAACACAGTAGCCACATCTACCATTTACTCAGCATTAACTCCTGTGAGGCATGGTGCCAGGTATTTCCCATACATCGCCTCATTGAATAACCACATCTTTCTGTCCTTATGGGTGTTAATAATCTCATTTCCTGGATGAGGAATTTGGGGTCTAGAGTGGCTGAACGACTTGGCTGAGGTTGCAGAGCTAGTAAACACTGGAGCTGAGGATCAGAAGGAACCCCATGGTGGTACTGTAGCTTAGGAATGCAGCCCTGGCTCTCACACCCTCTGGGCTTGTCCAAGGAAAAATCAAGAGCACGGTTTGGTTTTGGATGCTTTGCTTTAAGAGAGAGAGTACAAGAAAAACTTAGCCTGTGTCCAGAAGACAGTGTCATGGTCAGACCAGTGAGAGGACAAGCACATGGTGTGAGGTCCAATAAGTGGAATAACAGACTAGGCAAGTTGGTCCGTCACAGTAGGTGTTCAGAAAACATCTGTTAGAAGACTGGCTTTAATTTCAAAAACGTTCCCTGGTCTCTGCCATTTCTGCTACCAATCGCTACGTCATGAACCACCCCCAAGGCTGCCTTTTAATAGTCACAGTCATTTATTATTGTTATCTATTAAGTTTCTGGGAATGGACCATAATGGATATGGAGAATAAGAAATTCCCAAAATAATGAGGCCTGAGAAAAAGAAAAGGGAGTAAAAATGAAGGCCATGCATTGACAGCTTTCATCTCCCAAGACAAATGTTTTCCAGATGTTGGTTGCAGCCAGAGTTTATGCTTTATCACCCTCAAAAGAAACAGTCTCTAGGAGGCATTATCTCCTCCAAAGTAAATCCTCTTCAGACCCTTCCCACAGACTTTTGACCAAAAAGGCTCACGTTCCTGAGGGTCCAAGCAAACTGATATTTGTCCACTAGACCACCCCTCAAAATAACCTATATAAATCCAATCCCTTTCTTTGTTCAGTGACTCACTTTCCACCAGGAGAGTGGGTCCACGGGCACCATTTCATCCCCATGAATAAAGAGCTGAGATGATGCATGAGGTTTGCATCCTGCCTGGTCCTTTTGTTGCTACCAGACTGGGCTTAGTCAAGTGATTCTCAGTCTCTCAAGTTTTTGCAACCCAATGGTGGTGGGAGCTGGTGGGAGAGAAGAGAAATATCTTCTCCCTACCCAGCTTAGACTCATGGTCAAGGCCTCTACAACAAACAACAAATCTATTTAATACAGGAGCTTTCAGACATGAAGACCCAGGAACACAGAGAATCCAGGGTATTTTTAGGCTGAGTTTGATGAGGGGTGGGTCGCTGTGGAGGAGTATTATGGACAGAGGGTGTGCACTGATGGTAGTGAACTTGGCAGAACCTGGGCCTGTTTGTTCTGGTTCTTCTCTGGGGTTGCTGTGTCTTCAGAGCTAAGAGCTTCTTCTCCTCCATACATAAGGAAGGCACCTCTCCAATGAGGATCTTATGAGATGCTTCAGGGGAGAAGAGCAAGTCAGAGTGAGGGTGACATTCCTGCTTCTGCTGTTTTCTGAAATACCAGGGTGTCACGGTGGGTCTTTAACCCACCACTGGGATAAGCTTGAAGCTTCTTATTCACTTGTCTGATGCCTGAGCTAGGAAAACAAGACAGCTGGGGCTCCTCAGGCATCTCCCTCTGTCTCTAAGGGATTTCTGCCTGTGCCTGTCCCCATGGTGGTGACAGGGTTGCTGGACTCCTGTGGAAGCTGAAGGCTCAAAGGCACCTGTACCAAGGAAGAGAGTCCAGCAGTAGCTGTATTGCCTTTTCTAACCTCCCCTAGTAAGCTGCATAGTGTCACTTCCATGTGCTTTTGATCAAGTTAATCACAAAGGATGGCCTACTTTCTAGGGGTAGGGACAGAGACTCTGCCTCTTGATGTGGAAGAGCGCAGAGGGTTTCAGGATCAGAAGCTGTTCTGCAGCTATTTTTGTAAAATATAGTCTGCCATCTGCCTACAAATACTTGGGGTGGAGACAGGGACCAGAGTTTTCCTATGTGGGCAGAGAAGGTGGAGCTAGTCCAATTTATGCAAAGAACTAACATGAAGTCAGATTTGGGCTCAATAAAAAAAGGATGTTTTAAAGATGTTGTATTCTCTTAAGGTGGAATGAATTCTCTACACTGAAGTGTTGGCATGAACTGTAGAATGTTTGTAGTGGCTGATCCCTTCCCCCCACGGTATAACTGGTACCAGTTCACTAGGGACCAACCTAAGGGCCAGTGGCAGCAGCAGGAAATGAGAGCCATGAAGATCAGAGGACTGGGTAAAGCTAGAAGTTAAAATTAAAAAATTGGGAAAAATAAGTTTTTAAAGTATGAAGTCCAAGCTGCTAGGAGCAGGTTTAGTATTAGGTTTAGTGAATGGAGTAGAACTGGAAATAGATGTTCTATTTGGGGGTTTCAACAAGCTAAACCAGAGAGGATCAACTATGCCTCAGTAAAGTAGGCCTGACTGAAGGGTTTGGGGGAGAAGGTAAATGGCTGCAGGGGTGTTGGTGAGCAGGGAAAGCCCATCTCCTGGATTAGATAGGCTTGGTAGTGTCCACTGGCAGGTGTGGTAGGTATGCTAGAGGGGAAGGAGGTTCCCAGAGCACCAACCAGACAGGAGGATCTTCACTCAAAAAATGGGATAAGGGTGAACAATGAGATGACCCATGAAGCTGAGAATATCCCAGTCTCACAGGACCAGAAGTCATGTAGGAAATGGCCATCAGTCTCCAGGCTCTCCCTGCTGCCCTGGGTATTAGAGGAGCCATCAGACATTTTCTGCTCACTGGTAACTAATCAGCAGCCATCCTACATGATAACCATGCAAGGAGTCACAGGCCCAGTGCCTTGCACACAGCTCACTCTATGGCTCTAGGAACATTCAATTCAGAGTTAAATTCTAGGTGTGAGGAACAATCCAGCACCATGGAGCCAGAATGTGTCTTCTGCAGTCATGTTCAATGGTCAGTGCTCAAAATGAGGTTCATATATAGATGAAAAATCATAATTGTATTCTTTCTTGTTATATCTCTCTCTATCATCTACTTTTATCCATCCATCCATTCGTCCATCCATCCATCCATCCATACATCCATCTATCCATCCATCCCTCCATCCATCTATATAGGCTTCTTGGAAAGTTATGTGTCTTTAGACAAATAGCAGAGAAAAGAAATTAAAATAAAATTGGTGATGGGAAAACACAGATCAGAATCAATAAAGGAAACCCTATCCTGGATCTCCAAAAGGACGTGAGTACTGGCTGACTTTTCTGGCACATCAATGAGTCAAATGGGCAATTGGCTTCATATAGGGATTAAAAAAAATGGATCATGATCTTTCAGCAACCCCAGATGATGCACTTTGGCTAGTAAAGCCAGCAGGCCCATAATGTACTAAGAGACATGCCATGCTGAATTCTCAGGCCTGGGAGATCTACCATAGCAATTAGGCTCTGGTCCTTCCTCACCCTGTATGGAGTAGTTGTTATGCCAGACCTTGCATTTACAGAACGTGTCGATCCAGGAGCAGATTCATTAATTTAAATCCACATTGAGGTACAGCTCAGTAAGATGGAGCACACGATTCATAGCCTCAGCTTAAAAATCCCTGGAGCAACATAGCAGCTGGACAGGAACTGGTTATTCCTTATCCCTCTCTGTTCACTTTCCTGGAGAGAGGATGGTGCTATTATGCCAGAGGGTGAGAAAAACTGAATATAGTCCTAGACTGAAACAATGTTTCAGAAAGAAAGTGTAGACTGAGACCAAAAGGCCTATGTCTGCTTGGAATTGTAAAATTTCGCAGTGATAAGTGGAGATGTTATAGAGGAACAATTACCTATCTTCTCGCAATTTCTTACAATAAGAGAGTGTCTCTCCAGTGTGTGTGTGTGTGTGTGTGTGTGTGTGTACACATACATATATTAGAAAACAATGGGAGAAATTAAATTTGGGCTTGCAGAATTTTGTTTTATTTTTCAAACCTTTCCATTTAGAATGATTGTTATGTCACTTCGCTACCCTTGCAGCATGACCTGGTGGGAAGGAAGAAACACCATGCGTCAGGAGTTCTGCAGTCTGGTCCTGACTCTGTTCTAACTAGTTCAGGAACCTTCTCTCGGGCCCCTTTCTGCTTTTCTTTTTTTTTTTTTTTGCCCACATTGTAGCAGAGGGTTGAGCATCAAATTGATGGTAAAGAAATGTTTGATGAATGAATAAATACACTTAAGCTCTAAAATGTCATACTTCTCTGCATAGTAATAAGAAAACACAGGGAACTCTTTTGAATAGGAAGCTGCTTCATCTATCAGAATATGGATATATCCAAATTCTGGGATTTATGTTAAGATAAGTGCACAGTAATTTGGCTTAAAATACTTTCAAAAAAGCAATTAACTTAAGGGCTCCATAATGCCCCGGAGGTGATCATTCATGTCATTTGTTTTAGGAAGATGAGCACTTCATTTTTATTCACTGGAGAGTCAAGACCTTGGGGACAGCTTTATAAATTGATCTCCCTTTAAGCTACGTACATCCTTGCTTCTCAAAGTGGGGGCCTATGGACCAGCAGCATTAGCATTAGCATCACCTGGAAGCTTATTAGAATTGTAATTCAGTCCCCACCCACCATTGAGCTTGAATATGCATTTTAACAAGGGCCATAGGTAACTTGTATGTGCACTAAAGTTTACAAAATATTGAATAGGTCAGCACAGCAGCCTGAGATCTTCAATGAGAAGCATCATTTCTCTTTTCAGTTCATAGTTCCCTTTAGCTTTCTCAAAGAGCCTGTCATGTTCAAAACCTATTTGAATACTCAAAGAATAATGCCTCATAGGCAGAATTAATATTGTTAAAATGGCCATACTATCAAAAACAATCTACAGTTTCTATGCAATCCTCAATCAAAATACCAATGACATTCCTTGCAGAACTAGAAAAGAAAGCAGTACTAAAATTCATATGGAAGAATAAAAAGAAAAGCCAAAGCAATTCTGAGTAATGAGAGCAAGACTAGGGATGGAACCACTATATGACTCAGCTATACCACTCCTTGGTATTTATCCAAAAGAATCAAAATCAGCATAGTATAGTGATACAGGCATGACCTAGTTTATTTCAGCATAACTCACAACAGCCAAATCATGAAACCAGCCTTGGTTTCCATTGACAGATGAATAGACAAAGAAAAGGTGATAAATTACACAGTAGAGTTTTACTCAGCTACAAAGAAAGAAATTGTCACTAGCAGTAATAGATAGAACTGGAGAGTATCATGTTAAGTGAAATAAGTCAGACTCAGAAAGTCAAGGATGGGGTTTTCCCACATAGGTGAAAGCTAGAGAGAAAAACCGGTGATGGTGGACTGGGGAAAGGACTTCATGGAAATAGAAGGGAACTCAGTAGGATAGCGAAAAGTATCCAGGGGAGGAAGGAAGGGAGGGAAGAGGAAGGTAGTAGGGAATGAAACTGACCAAATTACATTATGTTCATGCACAAATGTGTCTCAATGAATCTTACTATTATGAATAATTATAATGCACCAATTTAAAAAAATAAAAGAATAGATACTTCATGAAAGTTCAAGAAGGTTTGAGAGTGTAGTATGGTAGTGCACACCTGTAATCTCAGCAACTTGGGAGGTTCAGGCAGGAGTATCCCAAGTTCTAGGTCAGCCTTGGCTACTTAGGGAGATCCTGTCTCAAAATAAAAAATAAAAGGTCTAAGGATATAGGTTGGTGGCAGAGTACCCCTATGTTTAATCCCAAGCACTGCAAAAAAAGGAAAAAAGAAGCCGTGTGAAAACTTTCTTAACTATTAGGCTGAACCATATAAAATCACTCCTGCTCTGTTTTCAAATATAAAAATTGCAATTTTACATATTTCATCATAATATCCACCATTTAGTGAGTGCATATATGGCACCAGGCAAGTATTTCATCAAGTTTATTCTAATTCACAAAATATTCCATGGGGTGGATATTATTAAAATAGCCTGTTTCATAGTTAAGAAGTCAAGGACAGGAAGGTTATTTTCCCAAGATCACCCAGTCAGTTATGAGACAGCTCTGACCTTCATTCTGCCCTGGCCCCAAGGCCCTGTGTTTCTCAAATGTGAACCTCAGTCTATTGCATTAGAACCACATGGGAAATTGAAAATGCATACTTCTAGGTTCTATCCCAGAAGTGTTGAATCTGAATTTCTGGTGCTAGGGCCTAGCATTTCAACCTGTTTTATTTAAGAACACATCAAAACCCACTTTTTGCATATTGTTTTATTTCCTAAGTAATAACAGAAGGTCAGGGGCATAAAAATATAACTCACCTCAGGGTGGAGGGACCATATGTCCAATTTCTCTTGGAAAGAACTGATTCCTTCCTCCCTCCCTCCTTCCCTTCTTTCCTTCCTTCCTTCTTTCCCCTTTTCCCTTTCCTCCCACCCTCTGTCATTCTCCTAAACAGAAAGTTCACCAGAGAGTTTCTAGTTCCCAATCATAATTTGATACCTAAAGCTGTGTTATTGTGTTTTCCTAGTGAAACACTCACTCTCCATATTTCCTGTTCTAGGATTACTGTGACATTTTAGCCCAAGCTTCACTATTACCCTCATGCCACCCTCTGGAGACACCCCAGTTTTGTAAGTGAAAAAGCTGTGCTTGTCTTTCCAGAAAATTCATCCTTTCCTTCTATCAAAGTGAAAGCTCTTGACATAGATAAATGTGCTCCTACTAAATTATTTGTAGTAGCAAATGTCACTGTAATGAGATCAACCACACACTATTGCCATGGGCCGCTGCCTGGGCTTCAGAGAAACAGGCCAGAGGGAACTTTGGGTTGATAAAACTCATTGTAACGAGATGTGACCACTCTTCCTCTCTGAAAGGATCATAATAGATATTGATTCTGAGTTTGGAAGTTTGGCTCATTAAAATACCAAACAAAATTCTTTGGGGAATGAGCTATATTGATTGGTTCATTTTGTTTTATGGGTTTGTTTCCTATGTAACATGTAATTGTACTTTATAGTTGCTATAATATGCAAGAATTAAAGACCTAATTTGGCTAAACAAGAATTGGCTTATAAATTATGAAACACTCTCTCCCATCAAACTCCTGGATAATTAAGCAAAATTTTAGCAAATGTTATCTTTGTAGATTGTTTTGTATTAGGGTGGGAGATGGAAGTGGGAAAGGAACTTTAAAAAACAAACAAAACAAAACAAAAACCTTCTGTTCCCTTTTTGCCTTTTTTCACTTTCTTAGCACTTAAACCACTACTAATGAGTTTAGGGATTTCAGACAAAGTGGTTACATTTTTGCTAAGGTCTATTAAAATGTCCTTTCTTTCACATTACTTTGCTTCTAAAATCTGAAAATGAGTTGCTGTCATTGGTGTAGCGGACAGAGTGCAGGTTATGAAATCACTCAGACTTAATTCAACTCTGTGCTTTGCCTTCTGTTTGAACTAAGGCGAGTTCCTAAATGGGATATACTGAGATTTTAGAAAATTGATTTTTTCCCACACAAGTAGATTAAAAATGAATAACTCCTCCCTCCCTTCTTATTTCAGCCTAGATTTTACTTCCCTGTGTTTTGATTCTGCACCTGGCCATATGGCGTGTTTTGGCCGAAGGGAAGTCAGGAGACACGAGGCAAGCAGCAGCTTGAACAGTGCTTGCATGGATGAGATTGCTGTGTTCCTCCTCAGCGACAAGAGGCACATGTCTGGATTAGTCACCTGGTCACAGAAAGAAAAAATAATAATAACCTGAGCAGAACCACCCTGGGCCAACCTCGTCCTAGATCAGCTGACTCATGGCCAGTTTGTGTGTGTGAGAACTGCATCAGTGGTTAGCACAGTGTGGCACTGGAGTGTATCCCAGGTAAGCCATACAACCTCTCAAGCTTCTTTTACCCATTGCCTTCTCCCATTGCTCCACCACCCCTGGAGATGAAGAAATAAACAGTCAAGAATAAAGAGATCAGGTGATATGCTAAATGGGTAGGTATACATCCAGTCCTTTCTGTTTGCGAGAGTCAAGTTTATTGAGGCAGAAATTTATAGCTTCCAAGGAGCAATTGCCTGGAAGTGTAAGAATGTAGTTATTCTATTATGGCAGGTATACCAGGGACTTATGCTAGCAAAATAGGAAAACCCACAAGAAGGTAATAGGTCCAAAGAGGAAGAATCTGAGGGAAAGTTGGTAGAACATAGATGCAAAAGACTTTTAGAAAGGTCAAGCTGAGTTCAATAACAGAAAGATGAGGAGGAAGCCTAAATAATAGATTTGTGCTTTCTGTTTCATTTGCTCAAGCCCAGGAGAACTGCAGTTCTTGTAAGGAATTGAAGCCTCCAGTGTGGCCTTTACCTGGTGGATTCACAGCAGCTGAGGGAATTATCAAGTGGAAGACCTTAGGGAAGCCTCATCGAAACTACCCAGTTTAGCGACGGGAGGTGAAAGTAGGCAATTGGGGTGTGCCCTAGCTGGGGCCTCCTTGTACCCGAGTAAGAGAAAGCACTCAGGGAGTTGGAGGGAAGTACAGACCTGGGGGTTTGGAAAAGGAAGACACAGAGTCAAGGACCAGTATGAGAGGCTGGGTCTGAGCAGTGAGAACACAGCTGAGACCCACCGCTGGATCTTCTCTAAATTGAAAAATATTAGCCATGAAATCCCTGGTTCCCCGACTTATTTGCCCAAATCTGCGGAAGGAGGAGCATAGGGCAATCTTCACAACTGGGAATGGCACCGAGGTCTTCTGGGTAATGAATCACAAGTACATAGGAGATCCCAGGAGACTGAGGGCTAACACGTGAGGAGGATTCAATGCTGACAAAGGTGTTCTTCCAGGAAGCAATATCCACAGCACCTCTATAGCCAGTTGGCAAGGCATGTTCAAGCATTGCACCATGTATACATGCATCAAAATGTCACACTATTCCATTACTATGTACAATTTTGATGCTTTATATATCAGTTAAAATAAATTTAGTTTATAAAAAAAGTTTCAATTTTAAGACAAACGTGTAATATACTTATGAAGATGAAGAAATTGGGAAAGACAATGTTAGGTGAGGATAGAAAATTATGGATGAGTGATAAGGGACTTAGCAGAAAGATAGAGAAGAACGCTAAAGATTAACAAAGAAGTGTGCCAGAAATATATAAAGAGATAATTGGAAACACTTAGAAATCAAAGCCACTAGGTGAAGGGTACAAGCAGATGGCAGAAATTTTGGTGTAAAGTAGATCTTCCCTCTCATGCCCACACTACTAAATGAGAACCATTCTACCCAAGAAAGAGATGGAATATGTTTCTCTGAAGATATTGAAGAGGGTGGCTCCAGATTCTATATGGAGAGCACTATATTCAAGACAGAAAATTAAGGAAATACCCGCAGAGTTAACAGAGAGACTCCTATCCTTCTCTGCTTGCTATAGTGTGCTAGCCTATAGGAGTGTAACAAGGCAGGTGATTGGAAATATTTTTCTGTAGGAATAATTAGTCCAAGAGAAAGATCCATACATTTCAGTATGGCAAAGGCCAGATCGTTCCTTGACTTAGCTCCCATGAAATTTGACAAAATCCACCCACATATTCAGAGATTTGAATCAGCATTTTAGCACTGCATATAAATTATGATTAGCATTCCAAGAATCCCTGATATTTGTGAAAAGGTTTTGACATCAAGAATTAGGACTAGAATGGTTATATGTAACCACTGATAAAAAATAAAAATGGCTTGAATGAAAGAAAAGTTGAGATTATTTTTATGTAAAACAAATCCAAAGTGGGCATTCTAGAATGGTTGATTGCTATGAGCCAACAGGGACATAATAGGCTCCTTCTATGAAGATAACAAACTATTATCAATCTAGACCCTCGTTAGCATTCAACCTCAAGTAACCTCATGGTTCAAAAAGGCTATTTGAGCTCTAACTATCACATTCAGTTCAAGCAGTAGGAAGAAAAATAGAAAGGCCAGAGAGCTAGACATAGTTGACTCAGTTCCCATTAGACAGCTTTGTTAGTTTTGCTAGAATATAAAACAATTCTGCTTACATTTAACTGACTAGAGCATACCAAATGAATATATCTAGATGTAAGAGAGCCTGGAAAATATTGTCTTCCAGGAGAGTGACTTTCTTTCCTTAATGAAATCATTTTATGGAAGAAGGAGAAAATGGACTTTTGATAGACAATGAGCAATCTCAGATACATGCACACAATGAATAAAACAATTTGAAAGAAATAAGGTTGTGTTAGCTAGCTTTTTTGTCCTATGCCCAAAAGATCTAACAAGAACAATTTAGAGAAGAAAAGTTTATTTTGACCCATGGTTTCAGAGGTTCAGTCCATGGTCATACAATTTCATAGGCCTGACGTGAGGCAGAACATCATGGAGGAAGGGCATGCTAGAAGAAAGCAGCTCTGGACATGACCACCAGGAAACAGAAAGCTCCATTCACTCATCAAGGACAAAATATACACCCCAAAGGCACATCCCAGTGACCTACTTCCTCCTGGCACTCCCTACCTACTGCCTAGAGATCACCCAGTTAATCCACATCAATGGATTAAACCTTTGCACTTTAAGAAATACTATGCCTATTTTTTTTTGTTTATTTAATTTTTGATTCATATGCCTATTGTTTTGATAAAATAAAAGGTTACTCACCTATGCAGATATAAACAAAACAAAGTCATTTTATAATGACAACTCTGGCAGCATTTGAAAAGATTGGGGGGAAAATAAAAGAAAAAAGTAAGGAAGCATGAACCCTCTGTAAGCAAAGCCTCTGCATGCTTGTTCTCAGACCCCCCATGCATTTCTGCTCACCACACTTGGGAGAGCTTTCCCACGGCTGGGATCCACAAGAGCAGGTTCACATTAACCCAGAGGTAAAGCTGCTTCACTATCAGGTGAATACCTGCCACCAAGTCCCTCTCCCGTGACCCTAAACCTGGGCTAGTTATAAAATAAGGACACTCTCTAGGAAGGTGAAAGCTGAGAAGAACATTATAATGGCTTTAATTTCATGAAAACTTCAGGGAACAATCATGGTATGATGAATAAGCATTGCATAGGAAGAGCAGAGGAAAGGATGGGAGATAGTCCCTCCATCTTCTTAAATTCAAAAAGTATAACTGACAGAAATGTGTTAAGACAATAAGAGATATATTTTAACTACCTTTTTAAATTATGAAGTTAGGTCAGTATAAATATCCAAAATAAGAAATAACTAAAAAGAACAAATAAAATACAAATATAAATAAATAAATCAGGAGTTAAAAAAAAAAGGAATACTTGGTGATCCACTGATCATGTAACAATATGGATCAATATCAAAGAAACAGTATGTGGAGCGAAAAAGGCCACATGTACAATAACCATTCATTTCGCCACTGTTCCTTAAACCTTACATATATAATTCATTTACTCCTATAATATATTCTCCAATTGAAATAATTCTGGAGGTTCACTCCTGCAATGGTTTCAGAATTTAATATTTCTACCTGAAAACACCAGTACCAATGGAGAAGACCATTAATAATGTTGAAAACTTACTATGCAGTAGCTACTTTGTATATATTATTATACATAATAAGGTGAGGAACATTGAATTATTGGTCTAAATTACTGATGAGAAAATTAAGGATCAGAGAGGTGAAAACCCCTTGTCCAAGATCTAGACATGCACCTAGATCTACTTGGCTCTGCGGTTCCCATTTTTCTGTTGCTGCTGGGTTGTGTGTGATGCTGTTATTCTATCTTAAGAGTACCCATAAGAGGAAACTGTAGATTATTTGGAGCTGTGTGCAGAACAACTTGAGGAAAGGCCATTTAAACTCTTATCCTGCTCAAGTCCAAAGGAGATAGGAAAAAAGGTGGCAGTACCTCATGATGCACAACTTTGATCCTCCTAGAGGACAGCTCAGAACCACTGTAGCATGGTTCTTCTCCACATTTTTCACCCCTCTGGGTAATAATAGGTGCCCTAATGTTTTGAGACATTCCATTCTAGAAATTAACTTCATCAATGATACAGAAACTTTTGTCTTTCTTGGTGTGAAATTAAATGAGAAAACAACTAACTGATGACCAGGAAAGACAAATATTAACAGAATGTACAAGTGATGGTTCAAATCGCTGGGTGCATTAGATGAATTATGTAGGCTACTTCTAATGAGTTGCACTAAGTTTTGGCTCATGCCAAAGAAAGTGAGTAGAATGTTGGTGATTTATTTGAGAAATTATTGGAATTTACTTGACCAATAGCTGAGGTTGCAAAGTGCTGTGGCCTCCTCAGAATTGCTCCTCTTTCTAGAGGAAAATGAAATGCCTAAAAGGAGAGTGATAACCAATGCTGTGTTCTGATCACAAAAGAATGCCTCACTCTGATTGTGTAAGTAATCTCTTTAGGTTGGATAAATGGCAGAATACAGAATCTATCCTCTTCCCAGCCAGTTTCATTTTTAAAAGCACTAAAATGAAGCCTCCAGAAGGGAGATAAGTGCTGCAGTAGACAGCTGCAAACAATTACTTCTTAAAAACAAAACTGAAAACAGACTAATTAATTTACAAAGTGCAGGGTATGCCAAGAGTGCAATAAAAATCCATCCCACTTAGCATCCACCCATGTTTCAGTAAAACAGAGCTTTTGCAAGGTGCTGAATAATAATTTATTAGGTAAAACTATGGTGCATAATTCTCAGATACTCAAATATATCTCTCTAATAAGGACATTGAGCTAAAATCATTCCTAATGCAACACACTCTTTAATATCTAGTTGGTGAACATCTGCATAGACCACATTATTAGGACCGTATCTGTGAAAATCTTAGTGAGCTAGGCAGCCCAGACCATCTAGGATGCTGGTGCTCAGACCAGGAAGAAGCAGGGATGCTGTGAGAAGGTTACATTCTTGGTCTGTTTTGAAGATAACCAACAAGGACCTTCTGATGAGTTGAGGTACGCTACAAGAAAGACAGAAGCACATAGGATGGATCTAGGGATTTTCAATTTGAGCAAATGGAAGATGAGAAAAATGAGATGGAGAGACTATGAATGGAGCAAATTTGTAGGGAGAGTAAGACCTTGTTTCAACCTGTTGAATTTGAAATAGCCACTGTACTTCTAAGCAGAGAACAATCATAGAGATGAATATCCAAAGAAAGAGTTGACAGGAAAGACCTAATGGGAAAAAAATCTAATATTCATTGTGTGGCTCCCTGGTTGTAAGGTCTTTCTGTTTGTTTTCTCATTTAATGTCACAGAAGTCTATATGGTAGATGTTTTACCTCTGTTTTGTTTTGGCATTTCATAGATATATATTAAGCATCAAGAATTTGAATCACTTAGTCCAGGGCATACATTTGGTAGATACCAGAAGCTGAAATTCAGATCCGGACCACCTACTGCCAAAATGAAATCCACTCTGTTTTTGTCCAACTATACTTCCTGAGGAAACTACCCTGTGCATTATTTTATACTTTGGAAAAGTGAATATTTCACCTACTTTTATTAATCAGAATATAGTTTTCATGTTCTAGAAACCCCAAATAACAGTGACTTAAGTGAAATCACTGAAGCCATTTTCTGTCATGAAACAGAACTGGGTGGCAGCTGTGCGCAGAGCATCATCTTTAGACCCAGGCTCCTGCTGTCTTCTTGCTCCCTCATCTCTACAATATTTCCCTGCTCTGCAAGGACCAAAATAGCTGATTGCCATGGCTGTGACCCAAGGAATAAGATAGAGGAAGGGAGAAAGGTGAGCCCAATCTGAAAATGCATGCTTCATTTCCATTCACATCCTGTTGGACCAAGTATCATGTGCCCCCCTAGCCTCAAGGTAGGCTGGGCAATACCTTCGCTCTGAGCATCCAAATGTCAAGGTAAAAAATCAAGGATTCTAATAGGGCAAGAAAAGGGAGGAACCGGAATCAGAGGCCAGCAAGCATTGTCTCTTCTACTCTGTGCTGCAAGTTGGGCTAAATCTCTTCTTAATGTCTTCAGGTGCATGTTCACAGAGCAGGTTTGTTTTATGTAAATTTAATTTTGAAAACATGATTAAAATTTCAATTGATGTGTGAATTTGGAAAAATGCCAATTCCTTCATATTAAATGTAAGGAAACAGTATTTCAAAAGGTGGGGATGAAATGAATTGTGAACTGCATCTATGCTATTGTTGTATGAAGCTACCAACTTAGCTGTTGAACAAAAATACCTGTCATTCCTGTCCTGAATGTATCTTGAATGACTTGAGTTTTGAATTATCAGATGCTTTCAGTAATGCATCTGTCACATAAACTATGACCACCTGATAATTCTAATTTCCCTTTCCATGATTCAATATCCAGACAGTTCTTTTATAGCAGAGCAGCTCTTGTCAAAATAGCTGCTGCTTTCTCAAATCAAACTGCCAGTTTTAGGAAGACAGGGTCAAAGAAAATGAG
>JAJEJO010001514.1:17288-65391 GCA_020662805.1 Glaucomys volans
TCCTCTCTCCCCCTGCTTAGTACATCAACACCAGAGATATCTGCCTATTACACTACATGCACAGCCTACAACAGTGAATAACATTCAGTAAGCTCTCAGCACACATCTGATGGCTAAAGATTTTTTTAAATGGAATGAGTTTATTAACCACAAACAGATTACCCTACAAACCCTCTCAGTTTTGAGAACAGCAGTATTACAATGGGGAAAAAGGCACACTCATACATTGCTGGTGGAGTTGCAAATTGGTACAGCCACTCTGGAAAGCAGCTTGGAGATTCCTCAGAAAACTTGGAATGGACCCACCTTTTGACCCAGTTATCCCACTCCTCAGTTTATACCCAGAGGACTTAAGTTAGCATAGTACAGTAACACAGCCACATCAATGTTTATAGCAGCTCAATTCACAATAGCTAGACTGTGGAACCAACCTGGATGCCCTTTGACAGATGAATGGATAAAGAAGCTGTGGTATATATACACAATAGAATACTACTCAGCCATAAAGAAAAAGAATATCATGGCATTTGCAGATAAATGGATGGAATTGGAGATTATCGTGCTAAGTGAAATAAGCCAATCCCAAAAAAACAAAGGCTGAATGTTTTCCCTGATAAGTGGATGATGATATAGATCCTGGTTGGGGGAGTGGGGGGTGAGAAGAATGGAGGAACTTTAGATTATGTAGAGGGAAATAAAGGGGGTGGGGCAGAGGAATGAAAAATGGTGGAATGAGACAGACATCGTTACCCTATTTACATGTATGATTAACAAGAATGGTATGAATGTATATCATGCCCAACCAAAGAAATGAAAATTTGTACCCCATATGTGTACAATGAATTGAAATCAAGTCTGTAAAAGAAAAATGAAAGAAAAAGAATTTCTGCTAAACCCAAACCACAAAATTGACCTATGTCCCTCGTTCTGCTGACTTCTCCCACCATCAAAGCTCTTAAGAAAGACATCTCTTTACATACGAATTATAACTTTGTGAATTCTAGAAGAAAAGTTCCATTTCCTTCAACTTTTATTTTTAAAATAATAGTAATGAAGACCAAGCAATATGGAGGATACTGAACACAGTGAACTTTGCTTACAGGTCTGGCATACCCCAAAGCAGTCTTTTGACTTCAAGATTTAGCTTCTTTTATTATAGAATAGTTATAATAGGCCTTCAGCCAGTTGCCCAGCTTAATTACTGCCTTAATAAATCATTGAGCCTCAGTTTTCTTATTTGTAAAATAGGAAACACAAACAGCCATATAGAAGGACTACGACTATAAACAAACACTTCTTAGACCCACGCCAGGCACAGAGCAGGCGATGGATAACAGTAGCTATTACTAGCTACTGTTTTAAATTTTTCACCTGGATAACTACACTAGCATCGCAATACGTATTAAAGTCTAAATGTCTGGTTTAAGAAAGGGTAAAAAAACAGATGATGAAAATGAGGACAGGAAAATCAAATGGGATTTCAATAAGTCAAGTCAACCTTTATCTTAAGTTTTAGACTTCAAATATAGGAAAGTATGAGAAGTAATATAACTAAGATCCAAGCATCCACAGCAAAGTTGTAAGAAATACAGTAACAGTATTTCAGCTAGGTATTTTCCTTTTGGGAGAAAATAATGCCCTTATGTTTTCTTCTCTATTATCATTCTTCTCCCTCTGGTGAATTCGGTACCTGTATGTTTTTATTCTTCTACTCTCCATACATGACTTACTTACCATAGACATATGCACATCTGTAAGCAATACAGTATTTTGTTGTCACATGTTTGATTGTTTTTATGGCTATATGTTTTCAAATTCCATAGGACATTTACATATTTATCTTTTAATTAATTAATCCAAGTACATATTGATCTTTTCTCTTAACATTAAGTTTTGGTGACATATTCATCCTAGGTCATGAAGTTCTATATAGTAAGAGTCAGCATATTGTTTATGAAAAGGTCTAGAGAGATCAGAAGTCCAAATATTATAGGCTTCTCAGGCATACAGACTCACATCTACATAACTGTGCTGCATTAGTGTGGAAGCATCCATAAAATGTATAAATGAGTGGATGTGGCTGTATTCCAATAACATTTTGTTTGCAAAAACCAATGGTGGGAGAAATTTGGCTCTCAGGACATAGTGAGCAGACCCTGCTATAGGTTCATTGAAAGAATATGCTACAATTATTTTTTCCATTTTCATGATGTTATGGTTCAAGTTAGGTGCCTACTCCTGGATTAAACGAATATTCAGAAAGCTAATAAAACATTATTTCTGGGTGTATCTGTGAGACTGTTCCTGGAAAAGAGGATGACATTTGAATCAGTGGACTGAGGAAAGACCTGCCTTGAGTGTGGGCAGGCACCATCCACTCAGGTGAGAGCCAGATAGAACAAAAAGGCAGAGGGAAGGTGCATTTACTCTCTCTTCTGAAGCTGGGATGCCCTTGGACATCAGAGCCCCAGGTTCTCCAGCTTTTAAATTCTGGCACCTGCACCAGAAGCCTCCCTTGGTTCTTAGACCTTTGACCTCTGTCTGAGAATGGTTATCACCAACTTTCCAGGTCCAAGATCTTTAGCCCTGAGTTGAGCCACTACTGACTTCCCAGCTTCTTCATCTTACAGAAGACCTCTTGTGAGTCTCTCAACCCTAAGAATCACGAGAGCCAATTTCTGCAACACACCCTCTCCCATGTATCTATTTTTATCTATTGACCTATCATCTACATCCTATTGATTCTGTCTCTCTGAAGAACCCTGCCTCATACACATGAGAATGGATATTTGGGTTGTCACCTTTTTCTCCAAATCAGTTAGTGCTTCAGTGAAGAACCTTGCACATCTTTCCAGAGCCTTGTGTGAGAAATCCTCTAGGTCAGTGCTTCTTAACCCCTAATGTAATTATGAGACACCTAGAGATCTTTGTGAAAATATAAAACTCAGACATAGAGGGAGGCCTGAGATTCTGTTTGTATAACAAGCTCCCAGGTGCTGCAGAGGCTGCTGATCCATGGACACACTATGGACTATAGAACTAGAAGTGAAGTTGCTTGAAATTATTAGATGTTGCCAAATTGCTCTTCAAGGTGGTTGAACCTGTTTACAATTCCAGTAGTATATGTCAGTTTTAATTTCTACACACTCCTGCCAACAGCATAAATTTTCAGAATTCTATATATTAGCAATTTCAAGAGTATGGAAATGTACCTTAATTTTGTTTTTCTCTGATAACTGAGATTGAATATCTTTTCATATGTTTATTAGGTACGTGGTCTTGCTCTTCTGTATACATCTTGTTCACTTATTTTTGGTTTTTCTTATTGTTTTGTATGAATACTTTTAAAAATCTACACATTGATATTTTGCCTGCTACATCCTTTGCCAATATTTTCTCCCAATCTGTTTCCTTTTTCAAGGTGAATTTTAAAGAACAGAATATCTTAACTTTTTATAGGCTATAATTAAACCATTTTTCCTTTATTGTTTGTATTTTAAAACTTTGCTTGAGATTTTCTTCCTAAGTTCCAAAGAACTTTCTAAAAATATTTGAAAGTTTTTCTTTTCATATATAATTGAATTTATCACATATTGATTTTTGTAAGTAACATGAGGTAGAGAAATATTTATTTTATAAGGGAAAACTAGTTCTCCCAAAAGCATTTATTGAACATCCCATTACTTCTATGCTGATTTGTAATGTTTTGATAAGTGTCAATATCATGTATTTGTCTCTTTTGAAGACATATTCTGATTTGTTATGACTGCACATCACTGCCACATTGTCTTATTTACTGTAACTTTATAAATCCTGAGATCTGATAGGGTACCTTGTTCTTTTCCAAAATAGTCTTAATTACCTTAGGACTTTAAAAAATTCTTTATTAACTTATATACATACATATAAATGCACATAGTAGAGTTCAATAAACTTCTATGAATTGAATATACCCACAAAACAACTATTCAGATAAAGAAAAAGAAATTTGCTAACATCCCCAAAATGCACTACCTGTCACTCACATGTCTCCCTGAAAGCAAACAATAGAATAAATCCAATATTATTGCATAATTTCATTTTGATTATTTTAGTATTTTAAATAAATAAATGGAAATATAAAATAAAAATACAGATTTTTTTTTGTACTGGGGATTTAATCCAGAGGCACTTAACCACTGAGCTACATCCAGTCTTTTTTATTTTTTATTGGAGATAGCATCTCACTAAGTTGCTGAGTCTAGCCTCAACTTGTGATGTTCCTGCCTTGGTCTCTGCTGGAATTACAGACATATACCACCATGTCAAGTAGTAACTATATACGAAAGTAATATTTCATATATATATATACGTATATAAAGTAATACTTTCACATATATATTCATATAATAGATTGTGATATAAAATATATATTTCTTTTTTTCCAGAAGGATTCTTCTTATATGTTTCTAACCAAGCATATTTTTGTCTTTTACTCACCCTAATTATTTGTTTTTTATTTTTAAATTTTCATGGACTTCGTTTTGATTCATTGTACGCAAATGGAGTATGGATGGAGGAGAATATCATGCTAAGTGAAATAAGCCAATTCCAAAAAACCAAAGGTCATATGTTTTCCCTGATAAGTGGATGATGATATGTAAAGGGGTTGGGGGGGGTGGGGGTGAGAGAAGAATGGAGGAACTTTAGATTATGAAGAGGGAAATGAGAGGGGGAGGGGGCAGGGGTATGAAAAACGGTGGAATGAGACAGACATCATTACCCTGTGTACATTCATGATTACATGAATGGTATGAATGTGCATCATGCACAGCCATAAAATATATATTTCTAAAATTGAGTTTCTGTCAAAAAAGTTTGAAAAATCCTGTCCTGTTTGACTTTAAGCTCTGTGTGGACAAAGTTAAGTCCTCCTTCAGATTTTATTCTTTATAGGGCTATCATGCTGCCTTGTTCATAGGCCAAGAAATGCAATTCGAATTGAATGAACCCTCTGAACTTAGGTTTTTTATTTACAAATATTTATACACTAAAATATAGCTGTCATATTACCCACTTAACTAATCTACCACCCCAAAACCATGACATAGAGGCAATTCTGGATCTGCATCTTTCACTGGAAACCCTTGTATTTTCTGCAGCCAAGCTGCTCTGAGCATGAAGTGAACCCTTCCTGTGCTACTAGCATTTGTGTTATTCATGTACATATAGATCATTGGGAGTAGGCATTTAGAAACTCTCATAGCAATTTGACATAGTAGTTGTGTATATGTTAAATCTAATAATAAAAAAGGGAAATTAAAATACTTTTTCATTTTATTTTATGGCAAGTAATTTCTATTTTATTTAAAAATATGGGTTTATGATGGTTTGGAAATTAACAACACAAACAAAAATACCCCAGTACTTTGTAAAGAGAGTTGGAGAATCACTGCTTGTAAAATACAAATGAAAGGTGCATTTTTCAAATCATCAAAATTGCAGATTTCTTCCTGCAGTTCCCTGACTGTTGTTGCTAAAATAGAATGTGTCTTCTGTAGCTTGGCCTTTGTTGAACTGACAACATATATTTGCTGTTATTTTATTGATGACATTCATAAATTTTGTCCACAATAGCCCAGTCTCTTGACTAATGGTCTACAAATTTTTCGGATCTTGCCCTCTGTACTAATAAAATATTTTGAGAGTATGATCTCATACCTAGATATTTATTAACATTTATCACATACATATTTATTGGATTTAAATATTAGGAACAGTAGAAGACATATCAAAAATAGAAACGAGAAAAGTTGAGATAAAGAGATTTATGTTAATGCAAGTGTAGTTAACTATTTTGCTCCTGTCCCCATAGGGTGAATATACTCCCACTTTGAAGATTCCTACTCTAGACTTGAAACAGCAAACTTTATCTGGAAAGATCTAAACAGCAAATCATTTCAGCAATGAGTCTCTATTGCAACTACTCAACTCTGACTTTATAGTATGAAAGTAGGCACAAGCAATACATTTAGAAATAGGTGTGACTTCATTTCAAAACCCTATAAATAGGTAGCAATGATTCACAATAGCCAAAGTATGAATCAACCTAGGTGCCCACCAATAGACAAATAGATAAAGAAGATATGGTGCATATAATTGCATATATACATATACATACACACATTCACACACACATACACACTCACATATATATGTGTATACACACACACATATATATGTATATATGTATTTATATAGTTTAGCCATGAAGAATGACATGATGTCACTTGCAGGAAAATGAATGGAACTGGACATCATTATGTTAAATGAAACAAGCCAGATGCAGATAGACTTGTATGGCATATTCTCTCTCACATGGGAATATAAGGGGGGGAATAAAGTAGAAGGGAGCAGGAAGACCACTAGAGAGAAAGAGGAGATGGAGGAGGGGAGGGTAGAGGAGAGTAATGAAAGGGTGAGAATAGTTAAATACATTATATGAATGTGTGAATATGACACAATGAAAACCATTATGCTGTCCAATTAATGAGCAATAATGAAAAAGAAATAGGTGGCCAGATTTGGTCCTAAAGCCATAGTTCTTCAGTCACTGCTACAGACTAGAAGGAAAAGTGAAATCTGGTACATATCATTCTAGGAGGTACTGGTTGCTCTATGAGGAGAAGCCAGAAAAACAAAATTCCAATTTTTAAAAACCTTTAATAGAGAACAAACAAACTCAATTTATGGATGAGAAAACTAAGGCTCAGAGAGATGACTTTGCCTATCATTTCAGTAAGAAATTTTGCTGCATATAACTACAATTTTTGCTTACTAACCTGATCACCTTGCACTTATCATGAAATTATTGCATTTAATAACAACTTATTAAATTGTTTCATTGAGAAGAACATTCTGTGTCAACAAATTGGGGTTTCTATGGCTGTTTTTTCCCATCTTAAACTTTTACATCATTTAATGTAAAAATATTGCATTTAGGGTTCAGAATGTTTAGCAGAATCACTTCTAAGTACCTTGGTGGCT
Source organism: Glaucomys volans (assembly GCA_020662805.1). Lineage (NCBI taxonomy): Eukaryota > Metazoa > Chordata > Mammalia > Rodentia > Sciuridae > Glaucomys > Glaucomys volans. The sequence continues at coordinate 24,315 of JAJEJO010001514.1, forward strand.
GAAAGAATTTTAAAAGGACACATGAAAAAAAAAAAAACCGCCATTTGCTTTCAGAAAAGCCTTGGAAATTGGCAGGTCTTCAGATTACAAGTGGAAGATATTCTCAGGGGTTGCCTCTCAGAAACTGTACCTGGTATTAATGATCTGCCTAGGTGTTGTTTAAACATGCATAGTCCATACATTATGCAAACAGCGCCCTGGCCAACAGCACGCAGAGGGCTTTCACACACACTGCTCTTAAGAAACAAAGCCATGATTAATTCATGGCCAAGGACACAGCTAATGTGAGCAGTAAATAAAGTCTTGCCCTGTGGGTCAGCAGATCAGGAAGGATGCTGCTACCATGGAGTGCTCAAGGACACAAGCGTCTCTATTTGTTCTGCTTCTGCACATAGGACAGGCCCAGCACAGCATGGACAGTCTGCCTTTGTGGAGTGAATGAATGAGCAAAATATATGGCCGCTAAAGAGAACAGAATCCTATAGAGACTTCTTAAAGGGGCTCTCATTGCTGACACTTGCATTTCTTCTTCTATTTATTTCATTGAGACAGCTGAAGATAAAGATGAGAAAGAATCTCATGAGGTAAATCTTTTGAGCCATAATGTGGTTCCACTGAAAAGTAATTGAAAGCCAGAGGTAAAAATTAGTAAGCCAACCCTCTATCTTCTGGTAAAGAGTTTACTAATAAATTAAAATTTCAAATATTTTCCATATTTTCACAGTTTCTTTTTGAAACACGCTCATTATTCTAAAAATTTCTTCAAACAATAGATTTCCAAATTTATCTTTAAAACCAAAAGTATGAGGCTTAGCCTTAAAACTTTATATAGCACACTTCAAGGGGATGGGAAGACAATGCACTGATAATCATAAATAATGACTTACAGGCACTCCTGGTAGAGAACCCCCATTTCCACCCTTTTGTGACTCAAAATCTATTTTGAGTGGTTAGGAAGAGGAGAGATTCTCTTCCCAAACTCTCTACCTGGGGGCAGTTCTTGAAATTGCTTGAAACAAAGGACCACCATTTTTAGTCCATAAAAATACTCAAAATGCAAATATCTCTGGAATTGAAAAAAACATGAAACTGTTGACTTAGATTCACACTAAGGGATAAATAGCTTATCATATCCTTTCCAGAGAGTGGGCTCCAATGGCTATAGGCTTATGGAGAGAAAAGGGCACTGGGGAAAAGCAAGACAAATGTTGCTCAATTTATACTGAATAGCTTGAGGCTGCTCTGCTTCTGAATTTAGTGCAAGTCTCTGCTAGATCAAGTCCCAAGGATCTGTTCCTAGCAGTTACAACTCCAGCCAGCCATCCCATTACTCCACCCCCTGGGCCTCAGGCTGTCCCATCCTTCTGCTGTCTGCCTCTTGCCTCCTCCCCTAACTGTTGCTTTTGTGTCCCCAGGAGTCACACCACTAAAAGCAGTGCAGATGTTGTCTCTGTCTCCAGGGAGACACTCTGTATGGAATCAAACGCTGAATGAGAATCATTTTAGACCACTGTGTCCCAGCTGACTGGTAAGGAACTCAGACGTTCCCTATAGACATTGTTACTGGTCAGCTCCTGTGGAAGTGGGCTCTGAGATGGTAGGCAGGAGGTTTATTGGAGAGTACTCTCAGAATCAACAACTAGAAGGCCAGAGGGAAGCTGGACCAGACAGGGAGAAAGGCTGGGCTGCAATGTAGTTTCAGCAGAAGTTGCAGCTCATCCAAGAAGGGAGATCAAGGGCTGAGATTGCCCTTCAGAGTTGTCCTGAATTGAGACAGAAAGCTGGACCTTTCTAACCCAGCATTGATCAGCCACTGAATGTAGGCTGTACCTGAAAGAGGGTGTGATCATAGTCAAGGCAGTCTCTTCCACCAAAAGAAGTCCAACAGAAGGTGATCCCCTGAGGGTCATCTGCCATCAGCCTCCCTCTGACTGAGTAAATAAGGACTTTCGTCCTGGAGGGGAGACTTAGTGGGCTGTCCTGGTATCTACAACGATAAGTCACTGCTTCTTTTACTTACAGGCTATAAACCAGCACTTAGAAAAGTGAAAGTTATTCATTAATTTGTTAGAAATTTTACCAAGATCTATTCTTTTCAGAAAATCATGTCACCCACAGTAATGATGCCCACGGTTATTGTCAATTCAACCCATCTGGATCAATTTTGCATTTGCAACCATCACATTTGTAATTCATGCAAGCATCTGCCTGCTTCACTAGGTTTTCTGTTATTTCTCTTTTATAAAGCAGTTAAGAATATGTGTATAAGTAATAATAGTCACATAAATTTCATTTCAGTATGGTAAAGGAAGCGTGGCAAAATATTTTTGTATGAAAAGAGAGCTTTGCATCTGAAAAAGGAGTTCAGGATGGAGTCTTGCCCTAGAGTACTTCTTAACCCTGGATGATACTCATTCACATCACCTTGGAAGCTATAAAACATCCTGATATCCAGGCCAGACCCCAGACCAATTTATCAGAACCTCTGGGGGTAAAACCCAGATATCATATTGTTATTTTATTTTTTATTGGTTATTTTTAGTTATACATAAAAGTAGAATCCATTTTCACGAAATTGTACAAGCATTGATTATATCTTATTTTTTATTAGGACCCCATTCTGTGAATGTATGTGATGATGGGAGTCACTTAGGTATTTTCATATAGGTACTTGGGAAAATTATGTCAGATTCATTCCACTGTCTTTCCTATTCCTATCCTCCTTCCCTTTCCTTCATTTCCTGTTGTCTAATCTATTGAACTTCTCTCCCCCCACACACCTTTATTGTGGTTTAGCTTCCATATATCAATAAAAATATTCAACCTTTGATTTTGTAAGATTGACTTATTTCACTTAGCATGATAATCTGCATTTACTGGCAAATGTCATAAAATGATTCTTTTTTATGTCTGAGTAATATTCCATTGTGTATATATACACCACAATTTCTTTATCCATTCATTCATTGAAGGGCATCTAGTTCAGCTGCATAGCTCTTTCCAAGGAATTGCAATGTATAGATAAGGTTGAAAAGTTGATGCTCTGATACGGCGATCTAAAACCCCAGTGTGCATTACAGTCACCTGGTCATTGTTCACCAGAGAGGACTGGTTCCTCACACCAGAGTTTCTGATTCCATGGATCTGGTATGGGGATCTGGTATTTGCAAGTCTAATCAGTTTCTGAGTGATGCTGATACTGCTGGTCTGGGGACCTTACTTAGAAATAAATGCAAGGTTCTAGAGACTGTGCCTGTCTCACTAGACTCCATACCCCAGAATGCATTCTGAAGCTCCTCCTTGTCCCTAGTCAAATATATAGGAAAATCTTCCTTTTATCAAGGAAGACCCTTTGACTCCTATGCATCTATTTCTAAATGCCACATTTTTCCCCCAAACCTCTGAGTAGCAATGATAAGTCATTGGGTTAGATGACCTCTAACTTCTTTTTTCACATTCTCTAGTCTCTTGGATTTCTTTGCCATTATAGACATAGTTCTACGGATTACAAGACTACAAACGTTGTTTTGAAATAGCAAACTAATTGCTTTTATTGCACACTATAATCTCAAATTTAAGATGCTGGGTACTAAATGCACTCATATATGTCTTTTCCTACTTGCTGTTTTTCATCCTGAGATGGGCTAGATGCAGCTGTTCAAGTCCTAGGAACACATTTCATTTGGTTTAACCCAAATCAAGCAAAGTCAGTAAACAATGCAAAGATGGGCAGCAATAATTTGGCCCTCTCTTAGTTCCTCTTAAAATCAGGTTATTTCACATGATTTAAAATAGGGTTTGTTTAACCCCTGCTTCCTGTAGCTCTTTCAATGGGATAGTTTCCAGAACTCATAAGAAGACTCAGATCCTCAGCCACAAGCACCAAATCTGAATAGGAAGTTTGGTGATTAGGGATAAAAATTAACTTTCCCTTCTTAGAGAGCCTGAGGATGAAAAAAGTCATCATTTTTTATAGTAAAAGAAAAATATTCTCACAATTTTTCAGCTTGGCCAAGATTAATAACTCATAATCTGAAGATATTGGCTTCTGTTGAAGTGAATATCAAGATTTATTGACCTGTGGAGTAAATATTAACGGAGGTGAAACTGAGGTTAATAACAAACCTCAAGGGATAATACATCTTCATATTTGCTGAAATAAAAAGTAGACTCATATATTGCTCATACATACATTCAAAAACCTCTTTAACCAAAAAGCTTTGGAAATCTCTTTGCTGTGACAGATTCTTTAAATATATGGCTGAATTTTCATTTGTATTAACATTCTCTGGGTACTGAGGCAGCCGGAAAAGCAGAATATTAATCATTTCCTCTAGGGATCATCAGCAGCCAATCAAATGGTTGTTGCCTATTTACATATGAGATCTGATTGGAAGAGACTGACCCTAAAGAGCATCTCAATCTTCCTAATGCAGGGAGTCTATTGATTTGACCAACACAAATATTCAGTCACCTAATAGCCATCTTTACCCTATATGCAAAATAAAAATATCCTAAGCTACTAACTTCTCACAAATCCAAATAAAAATGCTCATTGCCATCAACAATAAATTTCATAAACTCATATTTATTAAGGAAATGATTTTAAAATAAGATATATAAATTTACATGAATCTAAGCAAGAGATTTCTGTACTCTGACATCAGAAGGCTAGAGTTAGAATTACGGCTCTACTATTTATTTGCTCTGTGTCATTAGGCAAGTCATTTAACTGCCCTGGGCCTCAATTTCCTTATCTGCAAAGATGAGGAAAAAAATAGCACCTCATCATGAGGTTGTGCAGATTAAATGTGTGAGGACATATGAAGTATTTTTAATGTATGTTCAGAGCATAATAGGGGCACATAAGTATTTATTTAATTTTTTTCCCTAGGGGAAAGGGATCTTTAAAGTCATGTGGCTAACCAAGCACTGTGGCACATGTCTTCAATCACTGTGACTGGGGCTGGGGCATGCTATGGCAGAAGGATCACACGTTCAAGGCCAGCCTTGGCAATTTATTAACACTCTGTTTCAAAATTTAAAAAATATTAAAGGGCTGGAGATGTAGTTTAGTGGTCGTGTGCCTCTGTGTTCAATCCCCAGTACTGCATTAAACCATTTTTAAAAAGAAAAAAGAATAAAAAAAAAAGTCATGTAGCTGAAAAGTCTGAGCCCTTTATGAGCATCTGAGGCATAGTTTTCTCAGGGGGACCATGATCCATTAACTGTGAAATATTGACCTTATGGATGTTCATTTCAATTTACATTTAGTTTCCGACATTTAAAATTCAGGGGAATTCCATGTTAAATAATCGGGGTATACAGCTTTTCTTAAAAAACTTCAGAAGACACACATCTCTACTGGACTCATTCTCAGAAGGCAAAATTCAAGTGATGCTAAAGGACAGCTCCTGCCGCAGAAAGCTGAGGCGCCCTTCCCCACTTTCACAAGGCTCAAGCCCACCATTTGCCTCAGTCCCCAACACATACTCCAGTCCCCACACTGAAGCTAAGAGTCAACTTCCAGGTTGATATCATGAACACTGTTGCTTCTCTTCTAGTGGAATTAAAAAGAAGCATTTAGACTCCCACCCATGTATTTTTCAGAAATGGAAACAAACAAATAAATAAAATTTATGGGAAAAAAAAGACTGAGAGAACCACACTTCAAGAAAAAAAAATAGGAGTGGAACATAGAGAAGATTTCTGGGTATAATGTACCAACAAAGTACATCTGTAGCGAAAGAACACAGCTTAAGCCTCCATTAGGTAAACAAACCATGAGAAACACCCAGGCTGGTATGTGGAAAGATGCCTGATGAAAAGCTTAATGATCTGTAAAAGAGACTGAAATTTCAACACAGTTGTTTTTGTGAATGTGAAGTAAGTAAGTGGCTTGTGATATGCAGTAATGTACACTTTACTTTGTACGTTTATACCACCTGTCCTCCCGTGTAGATATTTGTTTTTCTGACTCCCGGTTTAAACTGACTTGTCATTGTACAGAGGAAGAAACTGAAGTCAGAGAAGCTGAGGATCCACTGATTGTAGCATACCAATTAGAGGCAGAGAAGAGGCTGCAGCCTCCGCCATGCCCTTTCTTTCACTCAAATACACAAACCAGTGGCTTCTAGCACCTGACTTCTTGATACTCAAAGTGAACGCACACCCTCATGTGAACTGTGTCATCCTTCAATGGGACCATAGAGGTATTCAAATTCTCATCTTTTTATTTATTTATTTAATTTTTACAGACTTCACTTTGATTCAAATGTGGTACAACTTTTCATTTCTGTGGTTGCGTATGATGTTGGTTCATACCATTCATGTAATCATACAGGTACATAGGGTAAGATGTCTCATTCCACCATTTTTCATACCCCCACCCTCTCCCCCTCTCGTTTCTCTCTTCATAATCTAAAGTTCTTTGAGCCTAACTCTCCAGTTAGAAAACATTCATTCTCCTGCTGGATTTATAATGATGCAAAATGTTTTCACAATGGAATAAAATGGTTGATGGACTGTCTCCTGGATGAACAAACCATATAAATGAAGTTAACACTTGTCCAAGGCCTTTATTACCAAAATTGGAAACATAAAACAAATACTTAAAAAGCAAGTACATATTTGATGACACAAAATTTCACCATTTGCCAGACATTTCTCCACTTTCTTATCTCAGTGAAGTAGAAGCAGCCTTTCTCCATGGATAGCTGTGCCCACGTAACCATCTCTCACTCAATCTTAGCCAGGACTTTGACTCACCCTGACCTTATTTGATTATCTTATTTTCTCTCAATTCTCTGAGCCTTCTTGTCAGATAGTTCTGGAAAAGCTGCAAGTTACATACCTGAGATTATAAAAACAAGGGCTAGTAAACTACAAAACAAAACAAAACCACCACCACCACCCACCCCACTGAATGACAAGCACTTTATTAAAACTAAAGGCAACAGTATTCATATTATAATTATTCACCCCAAATGCTTTTGTTCTCTCTGCCTTCCAAGTTCCTCCTTCAGTCAATGAATGGCTTACTTTTAAAACAAAGTAAAAACTTTTGCTCTGTTGCTTATTGTATTTCTGGTGAGGTGGATTTTTTTCCCCTATGTTGGTTGGCCTGTGTTTTTAGTCACTGTCTCACCTCTTCTTTCCTCTCCTGCTCACTTTCAAGGTGATGGTTTTGATAATTGCCTCACAGGAGGGATCTGTTGCATCCAGGGTGGAAATTACTTAGAAAATGGAAATCAGACTATGGTTTCCAAAATTCTAAACTAATCAAGAATTTTGCTGGTCAGACATCAAGGAAAAGCATCTGAGGGAAAAAATGCAGAGAGGGAGGAATTGTCTTGACAGAGTTAACAGGGGAAAAGATGTGAGATGGAGATTTTAAAGTCCAAAGATAAAGGCAAATTCTGCCCTACTTCCTGGGAAGAGACCTACGAGACATGAAACCAAGCTTGTGGAGTGATGAGGGAGAAAGATTTCAGGGTTCCCTTGAATTCCATGATACTCATTGGAGCCCAATCCTGCAGAAACCCCTAGACCTGAGAGGTCTGTGACACTGGGACAAAGGACATCCCAGCATGTCCCAGTGTCCACAGAAGACAGAGGCTGGCATACTGTTCCAGCCCAGTGCCTTGCCTCAATAGACCCCATGGGGCCAGCAGGACTCCTGAAAGGGAGTGCCCTCGGCAAGGACAAACTCCAAATAGATTGGGGAAACAGGTGTGGAACAAAAGGAAAATGAATTTGTTTTTAAATTGGGTTTTCCTGCATGTCTGTGTTGGTTCCTTGAGACTATGAACTGACGGAAGAGCACAATCCGAGCAGCAGGGTTATTTTGAGGTGAATATGGGCTAAGGAGACCCCTGCCAGCATTTGGTAATAAACCTCAACCCCTGCACACACAACTCAGTCTAAAATCCTCTTACCACAACCTGTTCACTCACCATACACCTGGACATCCGAACCAGAAGCAACAGCCCTAGCTTAGCCTCCTCCATTTCTTTCACCCCTCAACACAGTTGCCCTTGCCCTCTCTCCCTCCTCCACCTCTGGCTGCCTGGCCTGGAAGACTTCACCTCACACCACTGCTCTGCCCAGTCCCTTGTCTCCATCCTGCTCACCTTGCCATCTCTGGACTTAACTGTTCCCTTAGACTTCTGACCTGCGCACTACTCATTCGTGTCTTCCTCAAGTTTTTCTCCATGGACTCTCCAAATTTAGATCTGGTCAGATCCTTCTGTTTAATATCCTATCAGGTAGCTTCCCAGGGATAGTTTGAGCTCCTGTCCCTTTAAGCCCTCCCTATCTCCCTGCAGCCTCAGGGGTTTCTTCCTTTGTGTCCAGCTATGGTCATCCTGCTAACACTGGGCAGTTGCTGTCCTTAGCACTTTGCTCATGTGACACACCCACTCTGCCCAAAATGGCCCCTTCAATCTATTCTTTCTCCCTCTTGCCTATCCTGTATGGCTCATAAATCCCTATTTCCTCTAAATATTTGACCAGCTGCTCCAACGGATAGATTAGCTGTCCCTCCCTAATGCTTCCTCTCACCCTTCAACTTGCTGCACTGTTTCCTAAGCACCAGTTGAGTGTCTGTCTCCCACACCAGAGTATAAAAGTTTAGACAGGTCAAGGTCACACACACTCATTTCCTCATTCCTAGCACCCACATAGTTTCAGCCTACAGGTGGGTCCTGAATGAATGAATATTAGTTAAATGAGATTCTCTCTCTCTCTCTCTCTCTCTCTCTCTCTCTCTCTCTCTCTCCATCTCTCTCTCTCTCTCTCTCTCTCTCTCTCTCTTCTCTCTCTCAGAGGAATTAAGGGATTGTACTGGAAGATATAACTCCTAGACTAGCTAATATCCCTGTTGAATTGACACATGTGCCTTCCCTGAAAAGAGCAAGGTTTAAGGATTTAAAGAGCTGGGATAGAGGATGAGTAAGTTTGAAGAGCAAACAGAAACTGAAGTGTAACATGAGGTTATTCACAAAAGCAAAGAAAGAAAGAAAACAAGTCACAAAATGTACAGGAAGGGAGAAAGAAATTGATATTTATTGTCCATTTTGAGCATCAAGCCATGTAAGGGCTCGATGCTTAACTTATTTAAGCACATGTAACTTATTTTAATAGCAATAAAATTCTTCTGAGGTAGGTACTCTTCTTGTCCCTGAAAATGAGAAATCTAAAAGCATAGAAATCATGCTCTTGTGTAAGCAGCTAATAATAGAGATTTGATGGTAGCCCTGTGTGAGTCCATATCATGTAGCTTTTAAAGATACATGAGAAATTCTGCTCTTTTCTCAGTTCTTTCTGGGAACACAGGGAAGGTAATAGAAGAGCATATTCACTATCTCCTGTCAATCATCATCATTATCATAACTAAGAGCATACACAGATAGTTCTTAACATGAACTTGGTACTGTTCTGGGTACTCTGGCTCATTGAATCCACATCTCATTGAATCGCATCTCATTGAATCCACATCACAATCCTGTGTGCCAGATACTGCTGGGATACTCCTCCTTCCTCAGAAGGGAAAACTGAGACATAGAGAGTCCACAGACCTGCCCAAAGCCACACAGATAGTAAGTGGCAGATAACGGATTTAAAAATAGGCAACCTGTTGGCTGAGTAGGTGCCCTTAGCTATTCTGCCTCTAAACATCATGTAGGATAAAGACAGAAGATAACCTAGAAGAAACCTAGAAGAAAAGAAATCCAGAACGTACAAAGACTTTTCCTAGGCACTCAATGGGTTTTCAATATGACTGTATGAAGAAAAAGTAGCAATATGTACCAGGGCTCCAGTATTCAGATGACCTTCAATCTGAGACTAAGATCCTGGAAGAAGGCTGCAAGTCACACCATTATAAACTAAACTCTTATTTCTTGCAGGTAAAATGTGATAAATTGGATTTTATTTCTGAAAAAGTATTAGATTCAACAAAACAACAAAATAATCATAAGACTATATGAAAGGAACCTGAATGGGTTTTTTATGGTAAACACTTGAGTTTGGTTTCTGTAGGTACAAGTCTCGTTGAGATTTGTTAAAATGGGAATCAGTGAAGTTTAGCTTGAAGATAAATTCTTTTCCCTGGCATATTTCCCTGCAGCAAGCATAGGCATCTGCGAATGCATGAGGCATCATAGACTTGAATTAAAAGTGAGAGTGACTTGTCTCAAAATTCTGCATTCTAATTCAGGGTGAATGGATGGCAATTTTTAGCATAGTAAAAGCTGGGAAAAACAGTTTCCAAGGAGTTGTCTTTCTCAGTGATTTCTTGAACTTCTGTTTCATAAAGTCCTTTAATAGCAACCTCCACCTGATTTGTCAGGATTGCTAATTATTATAGTTGTTACTGGCTATCTTCTTGGTTTGGATATCTGGGTTCTGATATATGTGATTAAAAATTCAGGCATTTTTACTGATGTGACACCATTATTTCAGAATCAAAATAAATCTGAAATTTGAAAATTATTTGCATATTGATTACATACATAAAAGTTCTCTGCTGCATTCAAATTTTGTATTGAGCAAAGCATCCTTGTTTAGAAAGCATTTTTCTAAAACTCCAGAATCCTCAAGAAGAAGAAGAAAATGAGAATTGATAAAGTTTCATTCACAAGAATAATTCTTATCCAGTTCAAAGGCTTTCTGCACAAGTGGTATATAAATCTGACAGTTTTGAAATTGGAAGACGTAACCCTGCTTGGAGAATCTAGTGGTACAAGATAAAACCCAAGAAGACACAGTTCAACCTGAAATACTTTCTTTCAGATAAGAAATATAGTTTTCTCTCTCTCCCCTTCTGAGAGTTGTTTAAAAATGTTCCCCAAACAGAAGAAACAATTATACAATTATTTGAAGATAAAAATCTTTTTTTCTCATTTTCCCTAATTGAGGACACACAGAGCCATGTCAGCAGCTAGAAAAATCTGCACAAAATATGTTCTCAATTATGGTATCAATGGACACATCATCTATTTTATTTTCAGATTGATTTAGCATTTTTATTTTTTTAAATGAGCAAACTGTGTTTTAAATTAATGACTTTTTTCTCATGTGAAGTATGTTTTTGAAAAATACTTTATTAATTTGTTAATGTGTAGTTAGCATTTATATTTTCAATACATTGTAATTTCCTAAACTTTTTATAAACTTTGCTTTTTTGTTTGAAACATATTTATTCAATTTGTTGATTTCAAAAATTATTTTGTTTCCTGAGCATACTTTAAAAAGGCAATAATGATGTCAATATTATGCAAATTAATTACCAAAATGCTGGAGTTGTCCAAAGGCAACAGCCAAAACACTATAAATACAAGATTTTTAAATTATTTTTCTTAATAAAAGTGAGGTTATATTTGCAAATAAAGCTCCTATAGGTTTCCTGTGTACTATTTAGACAATTTCTCATAATTTAACATGGACAAGACTCACTTGAAGATCCTATTGAAGTTGAAGTTCTGATTTAGTGGGTCTAGGTGGGAGCCTGGGATTTTGCAGATTTTAGCAAACTTCCAGGTAATGTTGATGCTACAGGTCCTAGGACCACACTTTGAGTATCAAGGCTCTTCTAGAGTATTCCACATCTCACAACATGGATTGTCCTTCTCAGATGAAGGCGAGAGATTGCTATGACATAGCATTATCTGAATATCTGTGATTTCAATGAATGAAAGAGGCATATTGGAATTAGAGAGGTAAGATGGGTGGAGAAGGCATGATCTTGGTCTTAAAAGTTGGCAGAGGATTTGAATTTATGAAGAAGAAAACTGAGTTGTAGACTCTTGTACAGGGAGATCTTAGAAACATTCTGGTCACAGCCTGAAAAATGAAATGGAAGAAATTGGCAGGGATTGTTTCCAGTAGGTCCCTTCTTTCAATTAATGCCATTGAAAGAACATAGAAGTCAAGACAGTGTGTCATGCAATCCCGTACAACTCTTCCACCCTCAGGGAGCAGTGAGCCCTGGCCCAGGAATCCATCCCCAAGGGACTAACATAGTAGTGGGAAAGGACAGCTATATTCACTGCTTCTTTTGCCTGTCAGCCCAGTAGCTCCCCTGACTGCACTAGGCTAGTTAGATGACTATTCTGTATGCCCACAGAGCAGCCATGTCTCTTCTTTCATGGTACTGGTCTCCATCTCTTTGCTCATCTCTATCTCCCCTTTAAACCTGAAGCTCCCTGAGAACAGGAGCTGCTCATGACTGTGTCTTTTTTTAATCTGGAAAAGCATAACACCCTGCTTTTGGTAGATCCTAATGACTACATCAGTGTTCAGTAAATGAATGAGACCATGAGCACAGGCACTTAATCTCATGGAATCCTTTCTTTTCAATGTTAAATTAAGGGATGATCTCATAGCACAGCTCCTGTAGCTGATAACCTGGGTTTCTTTTTCCTTTATCTTCTGTGTTGAAACAGTGGGGTTTAATGCTTGCCCTCTACCCTCACATTTAATTTAACCTACTATGGCCAACCCTGGGCTCTCTAATTCAATGCAGGTCTTATTACTATATTAAATAATAAGACTTTGCCCAAGAAATGACAGTAAATAACCTCCTTCCTACTCTGTCTTCATTAGGTGTTAAGGAAAAGATATGCTCAGATTACCTCGTGGGATTGAGTTGGTTACAAGGAAGCAGGGGAGGTGAGGAAGTCAGAATCTTCCCTGGCAGAGGCACAAGCCCTCTGGTCTCTGAGCTTCTGCAGTTAGAATCACTTGCAGACAACATAGTGATGCTTAGAATTAGTCAGGATGCAACTCTAGTGTCCCAACTAACTTGCCCTACTCTCTCCTAAGCAGGAGCCCATGGCTCTCTGCAACTTTCTCTGTGTTCAATCTGTGGCAAGGCCAGAAGGGTCTTACAGTGCAAGGGGGCAGGTTCTGTATGTGAACCACCAGGCAGTCAAGGACACTGTCATTAAATCATAAACAACACTGCGATGAGATATGGGGAAAAGAACCCCTTCCATGGCCTTGCAGTATGTCAGTGTTTCACCCTCCAGTTTTCTGACTATTCTGATGCTATCCCCTTGTCCCAGGAAGCAGGTGTTAGAATGGTGTTTACTTGGTTATTTGAAGTGTCATCACTTAGATGAACTCACCCTACACCAGTTCCTGTCTCATGGAAAAGACCTACTGCCCCACATCAGAGGATTTTACAGCCTCTGCAATCCCTAAGCACTCTAAAAGAGTTCTTTAAATAAATCTTAAAATATTATACTTACACTTAGATAAAATTGTACAAGTATGTTATGGATGGTTTATTTGCTGAGGATGGCCATAGAATTTAAGTGCCTGTATTGCATTTTGGTTCATGATATCTACAGTGATAAGAGGTCCAACTTCTATTTTGGTATTGCTGACTAAAGAGATTAACAATGCTAAATAATTCCTTCTTTTCATGTAAACATCAGAGAACCTCATGATCTGTACCAATTAGAGTTTTCCAGAAGTTCTGTTAGAGGAGAGTCATGGAAAGTTGGTCCTTCCCACAATCATATAATCTAGGTTCTGTGAGACAATCTGCCCAATTTCGCAGTCACATATTTATTTTGGATTGGTAATTTAGTTCCAGCAAAACACCGTCATTCATCACATTGAATTTATGTGGTCAATTTGATTTCTTATGTTCTCATACTTTTTAAATTTAATTTGTAATTTGTTTGGATTTCATGCCTTTTTAAGAAATATGAGCACAGGAAGTTTATTAATACTTTGAGGTTTATATATATTTAAGTAAAGTTATAATAAAAACAACTTGAGCCAAGGTTGAGAGTTAAGAGAACTTTCCCCTCTTAGGAGAACAACTACCTATTAGTGAAGTTTGAGAAACAAGGAGAATTTATTTAAAGATATTAACCCCTTAGTTCCAAATATATTCTCTGTCAAAACAGCAAGAGGAGGCACATTGTTGACTTTAAGGAAAAGCTTCCTTTCTCAGAAGTTGCTCAATGTCTCTCTCAGATCCCCTTATGAGGCCAGTGCATCTGCCCTAGCTGCTCTCAACCATGGCTGCTAATGACTCAGCTGCCTCCATTTCTGGAGAATTGACCTCAGAAGAAAAAGAGTCCACCTGAGAGACTTCATCTCCTCGAAATTGGAAACACTTCCCAGACACTGACTGACTGGAGAGGACAAAAGTCCCCTTAACTCAAGGTGGACTCAACTCTGGGATGCAAATTACAATTCACAGTTCCCTGGGGAATCAAACAAAAGCTAGACTTCAAATGAGACCACATTCTTGCTTAGCATCTATTCCAGCTTCATTTCCTTTACTCTTTCTCTACTGAGAGTACATCTCCAACATGCACCAAATTTCTGTCTTAGACTCTGTTTCTAAGAAACCACACCAAAGCACAAACCTAATCTATGGAAAACCCTTTTGGCTCCAAGATAGGACCAGCTATTTGACACAAACAAGTCTTGGTATGAATGGTCCTTTCTTCTCTCTCCACTACTGTGAATAAGAAATACATATTTTATTCTACAGAACATGTTGGAAAATATCTGCAAATGAGATTTAATTACCAAAAAGCTACAATAGTTTGAATATGACGATTTCTGACTTGTAGTTTTTGTGAACATCTCAACCAAAATAATTCCTTTTAAATATTTTTAAGTCTCCAAAACCAAATGACTTCCTTTCTGGATGTTGTTAGGGGAAACTTTCATTGGATTTGAGGCATAAACATCTTCTGTGCCATGAACTGCTATAGTCAAGTGACCAACCTGGAGTCCCTAGAACAAATGTGTCTGCAACAATTTTTCCACCATTGCCTATAGTGACCATTGCTCTCTTTGATAAAAGCAACTTAGTCTCAAAGTATGGAAAATGGGGTCCTGATTGCCTGTTCCCATTATGTAATGTGTAACTCCATAAAGCTTATATAAATAGACATTTTTCCTTTCCTCTTGCAATTCTATAGCCTTCACCACTCGTCCCTTGTCTTAGGAGAAAAACAAAGAAACTCTGAAAGTTAAACTGAGTTAATAAGAGAATAGCCATAGTGACCAGTTTTTGATCACACACTATGTGTCAATTACTACAGAAAGTGACTTATAATTCTTATCTTATTTAACTCTCCCAACTGCCCTTGTGAGGTGGATACTCTCTTCATTCCAAGTTAGGGTTAACTTTTCTCAGGTTACAAGAAGTCTGTCTGGAGGTAAGCTAGCCGTGTTGGTGTAGCAGCTCCAAGAAATCATCAATGTCCCACTATCCTTCCATCATTCTCACCCTCCTGGGCATCTGGCTTTCATCCTAATGGTTATGAAATGACTGATGTATCTCCAGGCACTACATCTATATAGCCCAAGAAAGAGGACGGGGGCAGAAGCCACATCTCTTCTCTAATGTTGATTTATTTAGAAAGGCAAAATCTTTTCAGGGATTTCTGCCTCCTTTTCATGGAAGAACAGTGAAACTTGACCATCCTAGAGCAAGAGAAGTGGGGAGTTTGAGCATCTTACTTTCCAGTCACTCTAGCAGAATTTCTAGCTAAATTTTTACTTACTATATTAAATCATGCCTCAGTTTACCTGGAATAGTCCTGGTTTGCACTGGTATGACCAACATAATCATTAATAGGCTTCCCTTTCAGCCTCAAGTGCCCCTGTTTGGATGATAAATTATATGATTAATCTTCCTATAATGGAGGATGGCAAAATAAGTGTTGAGCAAACCAAACTTAAGTATTTGTCATACTCCAGCAACCAAAATAATTGAAAATCAATGTAAATCTTAATTTACAGTCTTTCATGGAAACACCAAAAGAGTGTATATTTATGACATAAAACTAAACCCAATTCAATTTTTTCCTCTCATGTGTCTTGTTGTCAATATCCACATGTACATGACTGATGGCCTAAAGGATCTCTCCTCTCCCATTTTAAGATCAAGGAAGTCTTCTTTATTTTTTTTTATTGGTTCTTTTTAATTATACATGACAGCAGAACCCATTTAAGAAAGTCCTCTTTCTGATGCAGCCACCTCCCTCCTCTCCTCTCCCATTCCCTCTCTGGCCAAGTCTTTATGGTGTCAGTCCACTTAACCTCTTCTTGTTTTCTTTTCTTCTTGCCATGCTCTATGGCAGGGTGGAATCTGTTGTGTCTCCCTGCTGCTTTCCCTCTCTAGAGAGAGCATTTTTGCCAGAGCTGGCTATTGACAACCACTTTGCAAGAGGTTGAAATAAAGCAAGAAAGACTCTGAGAAACAGTCCTGGAGTCTTGATGGTCCTACACCTGAAGCCCATCCTACCATGGAATTCCAGAAATATGTGGTAACAAATTTTCCCTTAGCCCATTTTTTTTTTTTTTTTTTGCAGTGCTGGGGATTGAACCCAGGGCCTTGGTACTTACGAGGCAAGCACTCTACCAACTGAGCCAACTGAGCTATATCCCCAGCCCTCCCTAAGCCGATTTGAATCAGGTTTCTTTTACTTGTAAGTAAAGACATCTTAATAAATTCACAGATTTCTGTACAACTGAGAAAATCCCAGTTGTGATTTCCTTTGATGATAGGCAAAGGAAGAAGTTGGATTTAAAATTTGTAAATTAATATTTTATTCCTGTTACATATATATATTTTTATAAGTTCATATATATTTTTGTTTTGTACTTGTTAAAATTGATAACAGGAAACAACAATTTAACTTTTTTTTCCGTTTTGTTTCATTTTGTTAATGGTTGAGGAAAGGGGATGAAAGAAATTTGGAAGATTAAGTAAACATGTTTGCTGTCTTCTAAATTGTGACATCAGCCACTTCATGCTAACCCATTTTACATCAAAACCAGTGTTGGTAAGGGAGAGAACTCAGGTCTCATTAATGGAGGAAAGATGTGTGCACATTACAAAGAGGTGTCAGGGGAATCTGGATGCATGAGAAAGGTGAAAGAAGAGCAGGACTGCTGCAGTTTTAATCTGGCTTCAAAAATATGACGGTTTGGTACAAGGCTCCTCTGGAGGCCAAACATTCTTGCTGGCACTGCATAGCTTGCAGGAGCAGTTAAGGCCATCCCTCTGCTCCAACAAAAGAATGGAGGGAAGGGTTTTGGTGCCCAGAAGGCACTGGTGGAGATCAGCAGAAGCATGAAGGATGCAGCTCAAATGGTGAGCACTCCTGCTGACCAAGTCTTTCTAAGGTGGAAGTCTCTCAGAAGCCATGAGGACAGAGAGACAGAGAAACCAATTGGTAAAAAGCAATAAGAAATGATTTCTGCAGGTTGGGGAATCTTAGTTGGTTTACTCTGTAATAACAGCAACAACAACAAAAAGGCATACATTAAGTGGCTTAAACAAAGACATTTATGTTTGAGGACTCTGAAGACTAAAAGTCTAAGATCAAGGTATTTGCCACATGGCTTCCTGGTAAGGACTCTCATGCTCTTTTAAAAAAATTTTTTTTAATATATTTGTTCTAATTGGTTGTACATGACAGTAGAATGCATTTCGATGGATCATATGAAAGTGGAATGTAATCTCTCATTTTTCTGATTATACATATTTGCAGATTGATACCCCCCTGCTGTGTGTTCACATGACAGAGAAATAAAGTTATTTTTTCCTTTATTTATAAGAGCACAAATTCCATCATGACAACCCCAGCCTCATCACCTAACCCTATTTACTTCCCAAAGGCAAATACCATTTAGGATTAGGGTTTCAATGTAAGAATTTGGAAGGGTGGGCACAGACACTCAGTCCAGAGCAAGAAGGAATAAATCACAGTGGGTGTTGGAAAGACCTTGTCATCTATACCCATGTACTGCATTTCTTTAAATCTTGTTCTCTATGATAATGGTCTTTGATGTTAAAAACAAATGTGTTTATAACTTTATGCTATACTTTTTTTTTAACAAAGGAAGCAGTTTTGGTGGAAACTTTTTCCCTATCTCACCTATATGTTATTTATACATTCCAATTGCTAACTTAGCTATTAACAATATAGAACATAAACCAGTTCTGATGATTTCTCACTTAGTCCTTGACTGACTTGCTGGTGTGTAGGACCTACATCAAAGGATGAAGCCATTCCAAAAAGAAAAGGACAAAGGAAGGAAGGAGAAAAATGAGAGGAAAGCTATGAAAGTTAATTGTGGGAAGTGAGGGGTGAAGATGAGTCAGGAATGAAAAAGGGACAATGGATGAAAGAGGAGGTGGCCACTGCAGAAAGTAAAAGGACTATTTTTTAACCCAAGGATGCTGAGAAGATGAATAAAATATGCACACCCTGATTTGAACCTCCTGCTCAGGAAAATAGATACCATGTAAAACAACATATTGTGTTTTTTGTAGGGCGTATGAAAAGTGTACTTAGTCATTTTAATAGTTGAACAATGCTCTATTATCAAAATGAAACTAGATTTAAACTATTAAATAACTGCATTCTCTCAAAGCACTTGTATATATAGCAAAGCTATTTAAACCAGTGAATACAATTTTGAAAGAGATTATTATATTAATTATTTCACATTTGTTATGAGTGGCAGTAGGGTACTGAATGCAGTAAAGATGGAATCTGCTTGAATTGTAGGGTACAGACCAATGATACAGAATTAAATGTTTAACTAACATGGTGGTCAGTATTGGACATAGATTTAGCTACCATTCATGACTAACTGCCTTGCAATCCAAACAGGCAGAAACAACCCTGACCAGGAGAGAAAAGCAAGTGCCAAATAGCAGAAGACAAGAAGGTATTATTTCATTTCCATGCTGTTACTTTTCCAAGGCTTACCTTGTTGCATAGCTGCTAAAAGAACTCGGAGAAGTCAAGGACCTTAAGGCAACCAACCCTCATCTATCAGTCTGGATTATGCTTTCCAACTAAATTGGAAAAGAATAAAACTTCCATTTTAATAGCTAGAGAAAACTCTTGGTAAATTTGTAGGCAGTCCCTAGTCATATTGGCCTAATAATGTGTAGGTATTGCCTAGAGATAATCAAGCCTCCTGCTCAAGGTCAAAAGCCCTATTCAAGGCCATTCCTAAAACAATTCCTTCCCAAGTAATTCTTCCCACTTGCAACAGCCTCAGGAGAAAATGCTTCATCATAGAGGCATTCCTGGCCTTACTTCCAATTAGATAGTGTTTTTATTTTGTAGTATCTATGGCTAATGTGTGTCTGTCAGTCTCTATATAACTCACCTACAAAATTCCCAATTCAGCAGATTCAGAATTTCTAAATCAACAAATGAGAGTCAAAGGATCAAAGAAGTAATGAAAATTTGGACTGAGAATTTTAATTCAATAAAATACTGAGTAGCTATTGTGTGCTATGCTCTCAAAAGAACCAGAGAGATTTCCTGCCCTGAAGACTGAAGGTCTTAAGAAGAGACTACATTGTAAGCAAGAAAGAACAGGCAACTAAGATATCATATTTAAAATACATTAGAACCTGTTCACTTCAGTTCAGTTGCACAAAAACAGCATGAGAACTAATTTCCCAACAATACACAATAAAGCCTGAAGAAAGTCCCTTGTCCAAGATCACCCTTATGCTAACTAGTGGGACCCTGAGTGTACCTCCTCAGTTTGAAAAGATTCCTCAAGAAATGAGGACCTGAAGAGAGAGGGAGAAAAAGGATAAAGGTAATGTGAGAAGGGAGGACGAGGATCAGTAACTCCATCTCCACCACCTTCATCTGTTCACCTACCATCCTCCTGCTCTGTTGAATTCTGAAAAGGAGGCAAGAGATGGTTGAACAAAATAACAAAAGAAAAAAACCAGGAGATGTCTGGGGATCCAGCATTGCTGGGGAAAGCCCAATGAGACTACAAGATTGCTGCCCAACTGAGAGTAAAAGAAATATCTAAGGGTGAGATGGTATCTTCCAAACATGTTGACTGTGACTTACAGTGAGAAACCTGACCTTTATAACAACTCTGTGTGTGTGTGATTGAAATCGAAATCAAATATTTATGAAAAAGTAATTACTATATTAACCAGTATTGTCCAAAATATGGACCATATACAAATATAAACATAGTCATATGCCATAGATAGGTATTTTGGTCAACTGTGGACTGTGGACGGTGGTTCCCAAGATTGGATCACCTAGCAACATGGAGCTGTCTGAGTTTGTATAAGCACATCCCTGATGCTAATTGGACAATGAAATGGCTAGCAATGCATTTCTCAGAATGTACCCCTGTGGTTAAGTGATGCATGACTCTCTGTGACGAACTACAGAAATGATCCCTGAAAGTATAGTCTTATGACTCTCTGTGTGCATGTGTGCAATCCTGTGTCTCATCATCAGAGAAGATCCTTACCAGAAGAGAAAGAAAGGTGCCAACCACAAAACAGGAAGATATTATTTTATTTCCATTTTGTTACTTAAGTAAAACCCACTCACTATCTGTCTTTCCAGACAGACAGGTTTTAAAGAATTGGCTCATATGATCGTGGAAGCTGGCAAGTTCAAAATCTGCAGAGTAGGTCAACAGGCTGAAGACCTTGGGAGGAACTGATATTGCAGGCTGAGTCTGATGACTGTCAGCCAGCATAATTCCCTCTTCCTTAGGAACATAAGTCTTTTCCTTGAAGCCTTCAAATGAGTGGGTGAGGCCCATCCACTTTGTGGAAGGCAATCTACTTCAATTAAATGTCACTTGATTTCAGTGTTAATCTCATCTTTAGAAAATACACTTTTGGCAATATCGAGAAGAGTTTGACCAAGTTTTTTGGGTATGATGACCTAGCTAAGTCAACACACATAAAATAGCTGTTACAATTACCTTAACTATGTGTGATATACTCTTGACGTTTTCCATTCAATTTGATTGTACTCCTGTGTGGGTGTTTGATGCAGTGATGCAGATTGCACAGGGCAGGGGAGAAGGGAGGGTTCTACCCCTGAGTTACATTTGTGTCCCTTTTCATTTTATTTTGAGACAGGGTCTCATTAAGTTACCAAGGCTGGCCATCAACTGGTGATTCTCCAGCCTAAGCCTCCCAAGCAGCTGGGATTACAGGCATATGTCATGATGCCTGGATTCTTTTATTTTTCATAAATGATGTTAGCAAACTACTAGATTAAGAATCTGTCTGAAAGAGCCTCACAGTCTTTCCTAGGCACATGATAGGCCAGCAAAAATCTCCTCTTACACTAACAAGAGTGAAGTTTTCAGAAGCCCAACGTGGAATGCTAGAATGTGACCTTTGAGCCTGAGAGCAGCACGTATATAACTACAAAAGTTAAAAGACTTGAAGAGGTCTTGTGTTTAGGAAGAGGAAAAGACAAAAGTGTCTACCGTGGATTAATAGCTGAAGACTAGCCAGACACAGTGGCACATGATTGTAACCTGAACAACTTGAGAGGCAGAGGCAAGAGGATCACAAGTTCAAAGCCAGCCTTACCGATTTAGTGAGACAACATAATTAGAGCAACATAACAAGAACCTAAAATAAAATTAAAAATTAAAAATAGACTAGGGATGTGGCTCAGTGGCTAAGCACTCCTGTGTTCAATCCCTGGCACCAAAAAACAAAATAAAACAAACAAACAAACAAAAAACCTGAAGACTAGAGGGGAACAAGGAAATAGAATGGACACAGCATGTAAATTATAATATCAATGCCAGTGTGACCAGACGTTCCCCTGACAGCATAATACCTTGTAACTCCTCCAAACTCAGGCAATTCCATAGGAAGGGTAGTATTGCTGATATAACTGAGATTCATTCCTACCACCCAGTGAAATGGGAACTTGACAGAGAAATTATTCAGATATCTATTTCGGCATAAAATTCTTCCCAGATTAGGGGGTTAAATGGCACTGATCATTCTTACTCTGATACATTTCTGAGGGTTAAATGAGCTCAGTCAGGTGGTTTCATTCAAGTCTCTCATGTAGTTGTAGGTAGATGGTGGCTGGAGCTAGCGTTACCTGAAGCCTGGTTTATTCACATGACTGACAACTGGACTAGAAGACTTCAACAACTAGAGGCAGGAACAGATTGGAACTCTCACATATCTGTCTTCATGTGGACTCTACAGCACAGCAGTTTCTGGCTAGAGAGAGAGCCAGAGGCAAGGAGCTGTTCTGCTTCCAGCACTTGGTTCAGAACATCACTTAGGCCATGGTCTAATAGTTGTGTCTGGGTAGTCACAAAAGCCTGCCCAGACACAAGAGCAGAGGACAGAGACTCCACCTCTTGACAAAGGAATGACAGACCCTTGTACAGAATATGGAACCAAAAACATCACTGCAGTCATTCTGGGCACAGAAAATCTGATCAAAAAAATTCACTAGGAAGAAAAATATAATTCTAGCAAACCCAAGTGGATGCACTGAAATTTATATCTACCTTACTTTAAGACTCATTCACCATCCAAGGGCTGAGAACCACTGATGAAGCCCAACATCCTCACTTCACAACTGAGGAAATTGATAAATAGGGATCTATGATATGCACAGGGATCGCCCACCAAGACAACATCAGAACAAGGCCAGATCCCAGACTTCTGAGCCCCAGTTTAGTTCCCTTCCTCTCCAGTCTTCCCACTGACCTTAATTGGCTCATTTCTTGAGAAGAACTCAGTGAGCAAAGACACATGAAAATCTTGCTCTAAGAGGCAAGCTGAGGTACCTGTTCATAAGAGATACACTGCATCCAGATGTGGAACAAAAATAAACACCACCACATTTCTCAGCTATGAAGATAGTGAGGATTTGGTTAGCAATAATATTCTAAACAAGGTGGGGGAGCCCACCAATCAAAACAGACACCAGCCATAAACAATTGATATGACAGTACCGGAGTAATCCAACTGGATATCACTTTGTCTCCTCCCTGAGCCAAGATAAGAAGTCATTTTCCTTTGTTTAAATCCCAGATTGCAGCCCATGCATTCATAGTTTGGGGCTAGAAACTTTTTGTAAATCCATTTGTTCTAAAGGAAAATAAAATGCGATTTTCTCTGTGCTGGCAAAAAGAATGTTGAAGGTATGCCTTAAAAACTTTTTTAGAAGTTAAATTACTTCTGCTGAGGAAAAATGATGAGTCAATAGAAAGTAAATCATGATCAGCTGGATTAAATCTTTTGCAATAAAATGGTTTTATAAAGAAAGGGCAAAGTGTTTCAAAGAATTGGTTTCCACTAGATTTTATATTAGCAGTCATTATTTTTCAGTACTTAAGGCTTATCCAGCCTATTGTTATGGAAATAGGAGATGTGGTCCCAAATGTAATAGTATAATTTCAGTGCAAGATTAAAAGAGTAGTGAAAACCATAGTTAAAATATAGCACCTTGGTATTCTACTAAGTCAAGAAAGAAAACAGCATACAGGAAGGAATTTACATTGGCATCTTATATTTCTAAAGCTTCAGTTCCAGTGGGGAAATTCTATTTGACTTCCTCTCCCCTTTGGATGCACATTTAATCGAACAATATAGACTTCACAGAAATCCAGCATATTAGAGCTGGAAAAAAACTCTTAGAGAAGATTTTATCCAAATGCTTCATTTTATAGGTGATTGTAAGGCTCTGAGAGAATTAACTCATTCAGTCACATAGGTGGTTGAGCAAGAATTAGAACCCAAGACTCCAATGCTTGTACATTATCCACAATGCCACCTGCTTAAACCTCTTAGAAGTGTTTTAGCAAAAGCATAAGCCATAGTTAGAATCTAGAGACTTCCAGAGGAAGAAGGGACTCTCAGAGATACCTGCTTGTTACCTCTCAGCATCTATCCCCCTCTCCAGCAATATAGCCTGCTTTAGTTCAAAGGTCTCCTATTCCCACACCAGTCACCGTTTACATGGAGTTTACTTCTAGGGTGAGTGATGGAGCACATGACCCAGGCTAAACCAATCATCACAGTGCAGTATCACTGTGATTGGTTCATAGAGGAGCGCAGTACCCAACCAGAACCAATGACAAACAATCAGACTCTTGCTTTTGTTTTTAATTTGAGAGCTTCTCTTCCTCTTTCTACTTAAAGAGGAGAAAATATTAGGCTTGAAGACGCAGAAGCTACTTTCCTATTACTTGAATTTTGAGAGAAAAATCCAGTATAGAAGGTAGAGCTGACAAATGAGAGGAACCATCTATAGGAGACATAGCTTGAACACTGAATCCAGTTATATGTAAAACCATATCTAACCATGTGCTTTTTAGTTATATATGCCAGTAATGTCCACTTAATCACTTAAATCAGTTTGAATAGGTTTCCTATAGCTTCTAGTTACAAGAGTTCCATGTAACACAAGATCCTAGACCTACTAGACCTATTCCCTGTCATACATGAGGAATAAACAACAACAAGAACAAAATAAAACCCTGAACACAGAGACCTGAAGCAAATTGTGCAATGTCACTGAATCTAAATGGCAAAGCCAGACACAAACTTAACTGTCTAAACCCCTGATCAATTGCTCTGGTGCTCTGAAATATTCCACAGGGGTGAAGCCTGGGTCAGGAAATGGATCCCTTAAGGGACCAGATGGGAAGGTATTCTCCCCACATTACCCTCAGTAAAATGAGGATGATGCATGTCTATGCTGAGGGGACAAAACTGTGTCCAGTGAAAATTGAGAGCAATGATGAGAGACAAAGGCACAAATCAGGAGGAGATAAAAGTCACAAACTCAAAGGAGGCAAAACAAACATATGACTTGGGGCCAGGGGTTTGGAGGAACAAAGAAAGGAATCCGAGCACTTAGGAAATTCTAAGTACTTGTGAAATCACTCAGCAATTTTAGAATTAGGAATAAGGTCTTCAAATTCCTTATACTCGACTTGCTTGTTTTTCCCCAGCAAATTGACTCAAGGGTTGAAAGGAAGCATATTTGATTATGTTGGGTATTCAGAGACCAGTACAAGATTAACCAAAAGGGTAGTGAAAACCATAGTTAAAATATAGCACCTAGGTATTCTATTCTAGCACCTTGGTCTGGTCCCAGCTCTGTTACAGACCAGTTGTCTGGCCTTGGGTAAGGCCAACAATGGACTCAAGAAAGTCATTTGAATTTGTGTAACTGGACTGAAATTCACTCATGTGAAATTTCAAATGGGAGTTTCGAGTGGTTTCTCTGAAGATGATGATGATGATGATGATAGATACATGCAGAAATAAATATACACACTTGTAAATTATATATTTCCCTTAAACTCTTAATTGCTAAACTCCCTTAATGTCCCTCGTAATGCCCAGTAGCTAAGGATCACTCTCACTGGTCTGTCACACTAACGCTCTTTTAACCAGACCTCAGCCTCTCACACCTATCTCAGTCCCATTTTTCTCCCCATATTCCTAATGTTCTAACCATATTTAACCACCACATGTGGGCTTCTATAACTTTGCTCATGCTGTTCATTCTAAATGTCTAGCCTTGCCAACTTCCACTAGCTGGAAAATTCCAACTCTCTTTCAAGATCAAGCCCAAGATATTACTCCCTGTTAAGTTTTCCAAAACTCCCTAAGCAGAGTTGCCCCCACTCCTTGTATTTCCTGTTTTTCCTATACTTTGCACCTACATCTTTTGTCCCTTTTTACCTTTAATAAAACTATTTTAGGCATCTGTCTCATATACTAATTTATAAATCCCTTGATATCATTCACCAGAGTCCCATATAATATTATTGACAATTATTACACAAAATCACATTATTGTTAGGTTTTGATCCTTGTGGGTATGCCAAAATTGGAACTGGAGGCAACATTTTATAGAGTTAGAATCACCTTGAGCAAATGCTTGTAGTATACTGAAAAATCATGTAAATATCTGAGTGGGAGAACTCTCAAAAAACAGGATTGAGGACTCTGTTGAACATGAGAGTGCATGACCCATGTTGTGGGGCTAGTCACTATTTAGCCATAAGCTCATTTCTCTGAGCCAGATCCTATTTGTGAGATGATTATAAAAGCAAAGATTTTGGAAGTCACTGGAATTCCATTCTTGAATCTACTGCTCCTTCACTGTGGGATTGTGAGCATAACTGAGATTCAAAGTCCTCATCTAGGAAAAAGAACTAGTTGCTCACCAAACCCCATCCTGGGCACATAGCTAGATCCCATTTTCATCTTCTCTTGCCCTGAGATGAGGTCATGTTCCCATGTTCTGACCATCAAAATGTGAAGGGAAGAATAGTACATCTTTTCTATGCCTGAGCTACAAAATCTTCCTTAGTTTTAGTTACTGCAAAAACATATCAGGAGAACAAGAGGAGAATATAAGTAAATTATTTATAAGATGATCTCAGAAAACACCAGTGATGGAGTGAAGAAAGGAGGTAAGGAAGGAAGTTAATGAATGATGTGTAATCAGGCAAGTTACCACTCTGGGCAACTAAAACTTAATCCTATGGCAAACTCTGGTAAACAGCACTGAATTCCCCCATCCCCATCCCCAAGAGTTATCCCACCTAAGATTCAAGGTTGCTGGGGCATTTGTATACCAACCCTCTAAAGTCATTGTTTGAGGAATATAAATTAGTTTCTGGGCATGTTGGGTCTGCTATGTAAACAGAGCAGGCTCAGGTAACCAGAAACCTTCAAGAAAAAGTTGTAGGTGGTGACCCTGGTGTTGGAAGCTGGACTGCCATGCTCTGAAATGGAATGAATCAAGAGAATGTGGGTGGGGTCCTGAAGATGCCTCCATATGCATTCTCCTTCTTGGCCCATGGATAAATGAACAGAACTCTGAGGCCTTAAAGGAAGGCAGAACCACAGGTCTGAAGGAGGTGGATCCTGAAATGATCACTTGGAAGCCTTGGCAGTCTGCTCATTGGCCACACACACTCAGCAGGACTTTACATTAGCAAAAAAATAAATAACTGTGTTAAGTCACAGAAATGGGAAGGCAGGTTATAGCAGTTAGCCTATCCTGACTACAGGGGAAAAGTGGATATCCGTATAGCCAGCTACATCCACTGTTTAAATCCCAGGATTAGTGAGTAACAGATGACGCCGCAGGATCATCTTGTTCATGAAAATCAGTGAAATGCCAATAAAAGCCCTAAGTCTACAAAGGAATGACAGGCAGGCAGTTATGAGAAAAAGCCTTTGGTTTATATGCAAGAAAAGCAGAGAGTTTTTGATCTTCACCCTTTGGTTGCACTGACAGCTTTTTCTCCAAGGAGAGAATAAACTAGATGAAATCTTGCAGGTACATTGACCTTCAGGTGCCACGGACCCATCTAAGATTGAAGACTAAGACTCCCCAGTGGCAAAGCTTGGCCCTGAATTCTCATCTATGTCTCCTGCTCAGAAGGGAGGTCAGCTTCATTGTTACTGTCCCAGTGGTGTCAGTAATGATAAAGGTATCGTAGCTCAAAGGAGGGAGCAAATGGACCAACCATGGTTAGGGGTTTAGCTCATCCAATCACAAGCCACCAGCCTTCACAACAGAGGGTATTGCCACATGTAGACTGCACATCACTTGCTAAATGTGATGTTGTCATCCCATTTAATCTCCTGGCAGCCCTAAGAGACACCAAAACTTGCATGAGAAAACTGAGATTTGGGAAGGAGAAGTCCTTTGTGCAAAATGGAGAGCCACAAGCAACTGAGCTGCCAGACACCAGAAACAATGCATATGGCAGCACATCCTGCTTCCTCCTCCACTGACCTCTCTGCCACACAATGTGCAAATATAAGAAATTGAGTGAATTGGAAATATGTGAAGTTGGGGAAACTTAAATTCATGTATTTATCTTAATTTTCTAAATATTCATCTAAAGATTTCACTTATCAAGGTATTTAAATTAATTTATGAGCACAGGTTCCTAAATATTTTCTTCCAAAGCTAATGTGCTATGCATGTAATAGACAGTTAAAACATTTTGCTGCAGGACTAAATAAATGCACAATATATGTGTGTTTTGATAACTTTATCATATATTGACAAAACATCATATATTTTTGTCAGTTCTAATACATAACTGACAACAGTTTCATTGCTGCTTCTTTATCTCCAATGTATCATTCCATCCCTATATCTTTCATCCCTGTCCCAAAAACAATAACAACAAAACTCAACACCTTAAAAATTCTTTCCAACAGCTGCAATCCTCAGGGACTCATCTTCTACTTCATGTTGCATTACCCCCTTTCTCCCACAGCCATCTCCTATGGAAAACCACCCTGCTGATCATCCCTGATAAAAATAACCAACATTATGTAAAGTTTTACAATGTACAAAGCAATTTCCCCCAAAGTTACTTGATTGTCACAATAACCCTGAAAGGAAAGTAGGTATCATTAATTCGTGTTTTGAGTAAGAAAACTGAGGCTCAGAGGGGCTAAGTGATTTGCTCAGTATCATGCAGCTATCAGAAACACAAACACTCTGGCCATGGTTTTCTCTCTCCAAACCCCAAGCTCTTTATACTAAATGATGAGCATCTTCCCTCCTATTGATTCCTGAAGCATCTCGCCAAGAGACTATACCCACCAACCCCTAGATACTGCTCTGCCACGCTTGGCTATCAATATCCACAGCAGTGAGGAACAGTTGGGCTTGTTATGGGAAACCATCTCAACCTCCCTGTCCTAGGCAACAAGACTGAAGAAGAAATGGGTGAAGAAATGAGTAGAAGCCAATTGCCAGAGAGATGCCTGTATAGACAGAGACTGTCCTTGCAGGAACTGAGGACCCCCACCACATATTCACAATTCCTCAAGAATTCAGAGAAAATGCCATTCCTTAAATACTTCAGACCTGAGTGTAAAGCCAACTTCTGTTGCCTCTATTAAAATTAGATAAATTTTAGCTTACTTGAACTTATATAATAACAAAGAGTATATTATTACATCATAGGGTATTTCTGATTATGAGCTGAGATGGGGAATAAAATGCTGAGGATAAGTCCCAATTATGGAAACTGTCATTAAAATTTATAATTTACATGACAATGTATGACCATAATAATATATGTATAGTATAATAGTAAATACAAAGAATTATATGCCACAGACAAGAAGACATGGACAGAATAAGGAAACCAAAAAGCTACCTAAGGAAGTGTTACAAATAGTTGCTACTTTTGCTATCATTATACTAGTAACTAGTATTAGTCATGTTTTGTTCTTCCTGAAAATTTTCTTGAATAGGGGGCTTCACCCAGCACTGTTCTCCATGTGTAAAAAGAACTAATAAAAATGTACACTGCACAACACTGGTTAATTCCCCTTTGTCTAACTGTGATGGCAAAAGTATGTTTAGGGAAATCTAGGATTTGTTCTCTAATGAAGCAACTTCAGTAAGTCCTCAGTGCATAATGGTTCCTAAGGCACCATTTACATATGGCAGGTCAAGTCTTTCTAGCGTGCCTTTCAACAGTAAAGAGCTATGTGTCCTGGGGAGAGATAATTCTAGGGTTCCATATCAACGGAGTATCCAGACCTGCTTCACTCTGAAGAAGCTTATTTTCCATTGAAATTTTAATGCTCTAAAGGGTCCTGATAGTTTTTGTATGGCAGCCAAATTTGAGTTGTTTCATCATGAAGTACCAGAAAATCAAGAGGACTCTGGGGAGAAATTTTTTGTATGTGTGCCCACATCAAGATGCACAAATACAAGAGAGACTTGACTTTGATTTGTGTGATAGTTAATTTTATGTGTCCACTGGATGTGGCTAGAGGATGCCCAGATAGCTGATAAAACATTCTTTCTGAGAATGTCTGAGAAGGTGTTTCCTAATGAGATTTGTTCTTGAATCAGTAGACAGAGTAGTGAAGATTGCCCTCACTGAAACAGATCATCATCAGATGATCTACTGAGGGCTTAACTAGAACAAAAAAGCAAAGGAAGGGCAAATTCTGTTTCTTCTTGATCTGGTACATTCATCTTCTCCTCCCCTTGGACCTCAGTGCTCCTGGTTCTTGGGTTCTTAGACTGTGGGACTTATACCATTGGCTCTTTTTGTTTTCAGGTCTTTAGCCTTACACTGAATTATGCCACCATAATTTCCTAGTTCTCTGGCTTGCAGATGGCAGATGGTGGGACTTCTCAGCATCCATAACCATGTGAGCCAATTCAGATGATAAATCTCTTTAAACACAAACATGCATTTACAGACATTCACATGGGTTCTGCTTCTCTGGAGGTCTAATGCAGACAGCTAAAAAAACAATCTACAGGAAAATGAGAAAATGTGCTACTTTGAGTGACTAAATTAACCTTGAAAAAGTGTTCATTACCTTGATTAAAATAATAGACTTAAGGATTCTCTAGATGTGGAGGGAGAAAACAGAGAATTCATTTATTAATTCCGTATGCATTTTGTATACATGTTGAGTGCCTCCGTCCTCCAGATACTATGCTAAGTTTTGAGAGAAGATGAAGAATAAGATTTCAATTCATACAACAAGCTTATGGATAGAAATGGAGATGGACATTGGTTAAACTATGAAAAGTACTGGATGAAGCTAGCAGGTCATGTCTTCCAGAGATACCTGAAATGACTTCTCTTATTTCACATAGGCTTCTAGAACTTGGCAACCACTGAATCCAGAGGAAAAGCCTAATTCCCCTGCCCGTAAACCTGGGCAGGCTGAGTCACCCACATTTCAGTTAAAGAATGCAGGAAAAGTGACACCATGATTTCCATGGTTGAGTCCTAAAAGGCAAGTAGATTCTGCCCTACCTTCTGGAATTCTCACCTCAGTTGCCACATAAGCAATCCAGTTGCCCAAGATGTCAAATTGTGAAGAATTCCAAACTAGTCCACACAGAGATCATGTGTAGAGTTTCTGAGACCACATTAAATGAGAGAGATGGTCAGTGATCTGAGAGATGCTCTACCTCTCTGCCCTTCCCACTGTTCCAGCTACAACCACCCTTTAGCTGCAGCCCATGAGGACCATGGCTGGCCACCCAGCTGAAGCCTTCCTGGATTCCCAATACACAGAAGCCCTGAGAGACAAGAAGGTTGCTTTTGCTATGCAACTTTAAGTTTTGTGATGATTTGTCATGCAGCAATAATAACTGGAATGAGGGATCTTGAGGCAGAACCCTATTGCATTGTCCATTAGTCCTTACTCTATGGTCAACAAAGAGTCTGGCACAGAGTATGTATTCTATAAATATTCATTTAGTTTTAGCGAACAGAGAGGTAAGTGCTAAGTATATTAGTAGCATGAAAGAATGATTAATGGCATTAATGAATAGAAAACACTTCACAAGAGGTGACAGATCAGGTGCAACTCACAGGATGAATCGTTATTTTTCAATGAAATAAGAGTGGAAGGGAATGCCAGGTAGAAGAAACAGAAAACTCAAGATGTAGAATCATACAACAGTTTGGTGGAATTAGGGAAGCCTAAGTCACTCAGCGGGGCTAATGCAGAACACATAAAAGAATATCATAGCAAATGAACTGAACCTCCAGGTGGGACCAGAGCAGAAGTCTTGAATGCTGATTCTAGTCATGGAGCTAGTAGGAAGGGCTGTTGCATTCTCCCCCATCCAGAACAGAAGGTCCTGTTAGGCCAGGCCAGCTCCCTCCAGGTGTCCTACTGTGTCCATGCCTGTTTTGGGCATGTGGGTCTCTTCTCTTGATCTTGTATCATCAAGAGGATGAGAAGTCTGTGAAGAAACCCACCTCTACACACACTTTGCAAAAGGTGATCTGATCTTCAGGTGTAATGTGTTTCAAGTAAAGGAACACAGATCCCTTCAGCTCTCAAATATCCAAGATTCTGTGGGGTTTCTAAAGAAACTTCCCACCTCCCAAAGATACAAACAAATAAAGAGGACTCGGAAACATATTGGCATCTACACCTTTTAATATCCCAAGGTTTCTCCATATTTTTTTCCCCTCTAAGTTCAAAGAATCCTTATTTGGTCCAAGGGAAGATAAACTGGACTTCCAACAGGTTAAAAGTATTGCTTGTGAATCTGGGCCCTAGACTTCTGAAATTTAAAGCCCTGAATTCACTCACTTATTACCCATGTTCAGCAATAACACCCTTGAGATAACAGATATGTCAAAACAGGCTACATTAAACTGTAGGAACAAATATTCCACCATTAAGTGGCTTCTAGAAAATGTCTATTTCTTCTCTTCATGCTACTCATCCAGCACAGAGGTTTCTCTGCTCATCTAGTCACACAGGACTCAAAGCAGACAGAAGCCCATCTCAATACATTCTTCCATGGGAAACTCTTAGAGCAAAGAGAAGGTGTCGAACTATGACCTAGCTTTTAAGCTTCTGCCTAGAGAAGATACATGTCACAGCTGACACTAATGGTAAAGGCTTGCTGCAGAGGTTACAGGAAAATGTTCCAAGGAAAAGAGCCTTGGCTACTGTCTTAACCTACTTGGGCTGTGTGTTAGTCTGTTTGTGCGGCTATAACCACACAGCTGAAATGAGTAATTGATAAAGGACAGAGATTTATTTCTTACAGTTCTGTAGGCCAGGCAGTCCAATATGAAGGCACTGGCATCTGGTGAGGGTCTTTCTGCTACATCATAACTTAGCGGAGAGCTTCCCATGACAGGAGAGCAAGTGTGCAAGGTTAGGTCTGCCCTGCAACTTTTCTTATAAAGCTACTAATCCTACCATGATGGACCCACACTCAAGATTTCATCTAACTGTAATTACCTTCCAAAGGCCCCATCCCCCAATACCATCAACATATGAATTGGTGAATTGAGTTTCCAACACGTGAACTTTTGAAGAATACCTGCAAACCATAGCGGGTTTTGGAGAACATCTTGAAACAAAATAGCACAGACCTGATGGCTTAAACAGCAAAAACTTATTTTCAGCAGTTCTGAAGACTGGAAAGCCCAAAATCAAAATTCCTGCATGGTCAGCTTCTGATGAGGGATCTGTTCCTGGCTTTAGATAACCACTTTCTCACTGTATGATCACTCATGTGAGCTCTTTAAGTTTGTGAAATAGTAAGACAGAGAGAGAGAGAGAAAGAGAGAGACACACCCTTCCTTCTTGGACATGTGTCCTAAGATCAGGGTCCCACTCTTAAGTCCACATTTAACCTCAATTACTTCCTTCCTCCAAACACAATCACACTGGAGCTTAATATATGAATTTTTGGAGTACACACACATTTAGTCTGTAAAAGCCATTGTTGATAAGGGTAGATATGAAGCCCTTACTTTTGACTATTCTTATAAGAAGAAATTCTTCTACAATTAAAAGCAAACTATGAAACAATTGTTTTGGACATAAAAGCAATTTGTAGTTTTCAGATATTGTGCAGTAATTCTCTTTTCTATACTGATTTTGAAAAATAAAATTTTCCATTTGGTAAACTATTTTGTACAAAGCTTTTGCCTAGCTGATTAATCAAAGTCTCAACTAAGAGAAAGCAATTTGGTTCTTCCCTTTTCTCCTCCATGGGCTAGATTTTTCTCTTCATTCTCTATAAAGGTGTAAGGAATCCCTTGATAATGTTACATTGTTTTATTACAAGATTCCTTGTTTTCCTATCTGAAATGCAAATCCTCACTTTTGAATAATTATAATTCAGATTACAGTGTAACATCATTAAACAGGGCAAAGTAGGAAATTATGATGGCTTAGAAGCTGATGTAAAAGAATTGAAAATGAAATTTTTGCATGGCTTTTTGTTCTTATCTTTGGATCATTGTTCTCTCAAACAATGATTTTTGAGATGCTGACTCTTTTTTTTTTGCAAAGTTTCCAGCAAATGTAAATCAAACAAAAGTGCTTCTGTTTCTCAAACTAAATATGATATGTAGTTTGTAATTTAGTAAACATTGTTAATACATCCAACCAAGAAAAGAGAAGCAGTGCTAGGAAGGAAGAAAGAAAAGGAGGAGAGAGGAGGGGGTCCATGTCTACTGCAGTCTGAACTTGGATGTGATGCTTCATGTGATGCTTCCCTTATCTCGAGCATCTCCACTTCAATGTAGGCTGTCAGAGCTGGGGTGCAAATGTGATGGGGCCCTTTCACAAACTGGCAGGACTAAGCCAAGTAAAGGCAATTTAAGTGAAATGCTTTACATGAACATGTACCTGATCTGAAGGGGGCATGAGCAGTTTCAGTTTTGAGCAACTGGGTAAAGAGGTGGGGAGACAGAGATAGAGATGGTTCTTTCCCTGCCTAGCCTTATGCACCATGGGACACATTGCACAAAACACTCTCTTCCTCTCTGAATTTCTGCTTACCCATGACATAACATCTTCTGCTTTCCCAGTGGCATTTTTTTCTTGGCTTCTTCCCACAGGGGAGAAGTGACTTTTCGGCCCTTTGTCTGTATCTTCTACTTTTAAATCTACATCTATAGGAATAGCACTGATATTTAAGACTTTCATGTAAAAATACTAATAACCAAGTCTTATGATACATAGTAAGTACCAGACTGTATCCTGGTTTACGTATAAGCTCATTTAGTCATTATAAAACTCAGTGAGATACATGGTTGACAGAATATATAGCCTCTTAACTATGTCCACATTCTAATCCTCAGAACCAGTGAAAATGTTAGGCTACATGTTAAAAGGAATTACAGAATTTAAAAGTTAAGAGAGGTTGTCCCTAAGATAAGGAGGTTGTCTGAGAATATCCAGGTGGCCCTAGCATACTCACAAGAGTTCAGGAAAATGGAAGATGGAGGCAAAAGTTGTGGAGTGAAACATGAGAAAGACCTAAGTCACCATTGTCTTTGGAGATGGAGGAAGAGATCATAAGCCAAGAAATATAGGTAACTTCCAGGAGCTGGAAAAGAAAATATATGTCCCCCAGAACTTCCAGAAAGCACCACAGCCCTGTCAACATCCTGATTAATTTAACCCAGTGCAGTCCATTGGCTTTTGAGTTCCCAAATTATAAAAATCAATTTGTGTTTTCAGTCACTAAATTTGAGGCAAGATGTTACAGCAGCAACAGAAAGCTAATACAAGTTAGGGACGACCATTGTCCCCACTCAGTGGTTGAGGAAAGGCAGGAATATTAAGTAACTTGTCCAAGGTCACAACCACGCCTTTTGCTTCCGGAGTCTACCCTCTGGATTGTTGAGCTGATGCTCCCCTCAATTCCATTATTATCGTTTAACAGATGAGAAATCTAGGTTCACAGAGGTGAAGCAACTTGCCCAGTAGACGGGCTTAGGAAGTGGTGATGGCAGGAGTCTCGCAGGCAAGCCACGCCTCTACACATGCCGCTAAGCAGGAAGCACCTACTTCCACAAGCCTCCACATGCAGATAAATGGAGTCCTGCTTTGGGGCCCTGGTGACAAAACCTCCCATGGACAGTGGAAAGAAGTGTATTCAGCAATTCTCCATGGGCATACCCTGCTCTAAGGCTCATGTGCTGATGGCAATGGCAGTTCCTGTTGGGCAAGAGGCCACTGGGATCTGGAAGACTTATGAGTGCAGCTGCTCTGACCTGGTTTGTGATCACACAAGTCATCCCCTGGAGGTTTTCAGAAATATCTGGGGCAGGGAACACAGACTTCAGTGAAAAACGGCATAAGAGTCGACAAAATATAAGATATTACTTATACTGTGACCCTGTCCTAGGCTGGTGAGTCTAGGAAATGATAGACACACTTGAATCAGTGCATTAGTAAGCGGTCTCCATGCTATCACAACCACAAAATCTCAGCAACATACGATAAGCACTAATTTCTCACTGATAGGTCTGAAGTCTGACAGATTCAGGCTGTACCAGCCTGGGCTTGGCCTTAGGATGTGGTCAGTTCCAAGTTTGCTCCACTTACCTCTCATTATTCTGAGACCAGTAGGCCAGCTAAGGATGCATCATTGTCATGGTGATGGCAGAAGTGCAATATGGACAGAGGGAACATATAATTCCTCTTAAGGATTAGGCTCAGAACTCACACATTGAAATTTTTTCTACCCCTCTTTTCTGAATTCAAGACATGTAGCCAAGCTCGGCACCACTGAAACAGGGAAGTATATTTTTCCCATGGAGAAGTGGGAAAATTTTACTGACCAATAATGAAATCTGTCACAATCATTGCAAATCAAAGCCCACAAGGAAAACCATACCCTTAACATAAAGTCGGCAAACATCTTTGCATTGCAAACACGTAGGCTGTGGTTTCTCTCCTATACCAACTGGACGTGTGCTCTTAGAGAAATGCAGTACGATATTACTCGACTCCAACTTCCAAAGTGTGTGTGTGTGTGATGGGCCTGCACTCCCATAACACAATGTCCTTAAATAAGACCTGCATGGATTCCACCAACAGTAAAAATAAACTCTTAAATAAAAAAAGTGCTCCGACAGCACACTGGGAGTTTGTCATGTGGCTGGCAGGAGCAACCTGTTTGAGAGTCCTGTTACATATAGAGCGGCTGACTCTGTGCAAGCTCATCACTTCAGAAGAAATTTTTGAGGTATGCTGCATCCACAGGAAGGAAGGGAAATTTATCTTTAATCATCTTCTTTCTCAACCAGAGACTGAATGACAGCCGAAAAAGGGTGATGTTCACGCTGGTATGGTTCATACAACATTATTTACAAATGTTTATAAAGGTAGGGAGAGATCCCGATCTTTTCTTTGTAAGAAGAAAAGAAAAAAAACTCAGGTGACAATTTTGCAAACTATGAATATATTAATTGCCTGTGGTTAGGAAATATGTTATCACAAATACAGTGATGAATTTTCTAGTTTGTTACACAGATATTAAAGAATCCAGGCTTCACTTTCTTGAACCCAGGAATATCATCTGAGACAGAAACAGAATCCCTTAAGCAAGAGAGAAGGATGGTTCTTTCAGTTTTATATTGCTCTCATCTTTTCTCTTCATGGACTTTCTTTTTCCTCCAAAATTGAAAAAAAAGTAATGGTAGGTTTTACCTTGGGATTTTCTTAGAAGGAAGAAAGATGTCTCTAATTCTTCACTAATTATTTTCACTACTGACAGTGCTCTCTGTATCAAAGGAGTTTCTGCTTCAGAAGCTATCATAGGAAAGAGAACAGGCTTTGAAATTAGACCCTTGGACAAGTTATTAGCCTCAGTTTCCCATTGTGTTGAATCAGGATGATGACTAATTCAAGATGTTTTTTTGAATATCATCAGGGAACCTTCAAACAGGTAATAGCACATTGGAAAAATTTTGCACTTCAGTTATTAAGAAATGCTTTTCTCTCTATACCTATTCTATAGGACAGACCCTGAATTACAAAGAGCACAGAAACCTCTCTCATGACTTCTTTGTATCAATGACAGGTTTGTGTCTAATCCACAAATCCTTTGTGCTGTAATCCTTAGCCAATTCTCAAACCACCATCCTCCATGCAGGAACTTGAGAAGATTAAGAGAAGAACTTGGAAGTCTGGTGCCTGTAAACAAAGTCAATTGCCTGAAAAACAAAATCAATAAGATTCCAAGAAGGAAAGAAATTGCAAACAATGTGGAATACATAGAGCTAATTTCAAGCAGGAATCTCCAGGCATCATTGAAAGGCAGCACAATCCTTTTGGAAAGCAATTTATCCAGATATGAGGGTTGAGCAAATGCCTATATACTTTGACCTTATAATTTCAACCTTGAGACCTTTTCTTAAAAAAACATTCCCTAAAATGCTTTAAGTAAAAATTCATCACAACTTTATTTACAATAGAAAACGATTGGAAGAAACCAGAAGGTATGTACCTAAATCTTAGGCAAACTAGGCTATATATATCTAGTAGGCTAGAATAAATAAATTAATTTATTCATGTGAAAGCAATCAGACAAGTACAAACTGAAAGTCATTCTGTCAAATGACAGGTATATACTCTGCATAACGTTTATTTATACAAGTCAAAAGATAAGTGGAGCACTTTAAGATCAAAGGAGACCGAACAGGAATACCAACTAAAGTCAATGTGCTATCCTTGATAGAATTTCATGTAGAAAATATTGCTATAAAAATTGTTTGAAAAAATTAACAAAATTTGTTTTTTTATTTGTTCCTTTTAGTTATACATGACAGTAGAATATATTTGCACATATCATACATATATGGAGTATAACCTTCCATTCTTGTGGTTGTACATGATGTGGAGTTATACTGGTCATGCATTCATATATGAGCATAGGACAGTTATGTCCAATTCATTCTACTGTCTTTCCCATTCTCATCCTCCCTCTCCCCCAACTCTACCCCCTCCAGCCAAGTGAACCTCCACTCCTCCCTCCCCCACACCCACCTATTGTAAGTCAGCATCAGCATATAAGAGAGAACATTCTGTCTTTGGGTTTTGGACGTTGGCTTATTTCAATTAGCATGATAGTCTCCAGTCCCATCCATTTACTGGCAAATGCTATAATTTCATTCTTATTTGTGGCTGAATAATATTCCATTATGTATATGTACCACATTTTCTTTATCCATTTATTTGTTGAAAGGCACCTAGGTCAGTTCTATATCTTAGCTATTGTGAATTGAGCTGCTATGAACACTACAATATGCTAATTTTAAGTCCTTTGGGTATATGCTGAGGAGTGGGATAACTGGGTCAAATGGTGGTTCCATTCCAAGTTTTCTAAGAACTCTCCATACTGCTTTTCAGAGTGATTGCACCAATTTGCAATCCCACCAGCAATGTATGAGTATACCTTTTCCCCCACAACCTTTCCAATATTTATTGTTACTTGTTTTCATGGTAATTGCCATTCTGATTGGAATGAGATGAAATCTCAGTGTAGTTTTAATTTTCATTTCTGTAATTGCTAGTGATGTTGAAAATTCTTTATGTATTTGTAGACTATTCATATTTCTTCTGTGAAGTGTGTGTCCAGTTCCTTTGACCATTTATTGATTAGGTTATTATTTATTCATTTATTTATCTATTGGTGTTAAGTTTTTTGAGATATTTATATATCCTGGAGATTAATGCTCTGAGGTACAGGGGGCAAATATATTCTCCCATTCTATAGGCTCACTCTTTGTGTTCTTGATTATTTCCTTTGTTGTGAAGAAGCTTTTTAGTTTGATACAATACCATTTGTTGATTCTTGATTTTACATCTTGGCTTTAGGAGTCTTGTTGAGGAATTCCATTCCTAAGTCAACATGATGAAGATTTGGGCCTACATTTTTTTTTTCCAGTAGACACAGGGCTTCTGGTCTAATGCCTAGATCTTTGATCCACATTGAGTTGAATTTTGTGAAGGGTGAGAGATAGCAGTCTAATATTCTATTATATATGGATTTCCAATTTTCTCATAACCATTTGTTGAACAGGCTATCTTTTCTCCAATGTATGTTTATGGTACTTTTGTCTAGTATGAGACAACTATATTTATGTGGGTTTGACTCTGTGTCTTCTATTCTGTACCATTGGTCTTCATGTCTGTTTTGGTGCCAATACTATGCTGTTTTTGTTACTTTGGCCTGTAGTATAATTTAAGGTCTGGTATTGTAATGCCTCCTGCTTCACTTTTCTTGCTGAGGATTGTTTTGGATATTCTGGACCTCTTATTTTTCCAAATAAATTTCATGACTGTTTTTTCTATTTCTATGAAGAACATTATCGGAACCTTAATAAGCATTGCATTAAATCTGTATAGCACTCTTGGTAGTATGGCAGATTTGACAATATTACTTCTGCCTATCCAAGAACATGGGAAATATTTTCATCTTCTAAGGTCTTCTTCAGTTTCTTTCCTTAGTGTTCTGTAGTTTTCATTGTAGAGGTCTTTCACATCTTTTGTTAGATTGGTTCCCAAATATTTTATTTCCTTTGAGGCTATTGTAAATGGGATAGTTTTCTTAATTTCTCTTTCAGCCGATTCATCAATGATGTATAGGAATGCAATTGATTTATGGGTGTTAATTTTATATCCTGCTACTTTGCTGAATTAATTTATGTGTTCTAGAAGTTTTCTGGTGGAATTCTTTTGGGTTTTCTAATATAGAATCATGTCAGCAGCAAATAGGAATAGTTTGAGTCTTCTTTTCTGATTTGTATCCCTTTGATTTCTTTGGTCTGTTTAATTGCTCTGGCTAGAGTTTCCAGGACGATGTTGAATAGAAGTGATGAAAGAGAGCATCCCTGACTTGTTCCAATTTTTAGAGGAAATGCTTTCACTTTTTCTCCATTTAGAATGATGTTGGCCTTGGGTTTAGCATATACAGCCTTTACAATGCTGAGGTATGTTCCTATTATCCCTAGTTTTTCTAGTGTTTTGAACATGAATGGATGCCATATTTTGTCACAAGTTTTTTCTGCATCTATTAAAATAGTCATGTGATTCTTGTCTGTAAGTCTATTGCTGTGATGAATCACATTTATTAATTTCCATATGTTGAATCAACTTTGCATCCCTGAGATGAACCCCCATTGTTCATGGTGCACTATCTTTTTAATATGTTTTTGTATTCAATTTGCCTTTGTTTTATTAAGAATTTTTACATCTATGTTCATCAGGATATTGGTCTGAAATTTTCTTTCCTTGATGTGTTTTT
The DNA here is from genome assembly GCA_020662805.1 of Glaucomys volans. NCBI lineage: Eukaryota > Metazoa > Chordata > Mammalia > Rodentia > Sciuridae > Glaucomys > Glaucomys volans. The sequence goes on from JAJEJO010001514.1 coordinate 64,712, forward strand.
GTCTGGTTTTGGTATTAAGATGATAGTAGCTTCGTAGAATATATTTGGAAGGGTTCACTCCTTTTCTGTTTGAAGGAATAATTTGAGGAGGATTGGTGTGTGTTTTTCTTTGAAGGTGTAGTAGAATTCAGTTGAGAATCTGTCTGGTCCTGGACTTTTCTTGGTTGGTAGGCTTTTGATGGCATCTTCAATTTCATTCCTGAAATTGTTCTGTTTACATTTTCTCTGTTCTCTTGATTCAATTTTGGGTCATACGTCTCTAGAAACTTGTGAATGTCTTCAAGATTTTCTATTTTATTATAGTATAAATTCTCAAAATAGGTTCTGATTATCATCTGTATTTAAGTAATGTCCATTGTGATATTTCCTTTTTAATAGTGAGTTCTAGCAATATGAGTTGTCTCTTTCTTTTTGTTAGCTTGGCTAAAGGTTTATCAATTTTACTGATTTTTTTTTTTTTTTTCAGAAAAACCAACATTTTGTTTTGTTGATTTTTTGGATTCTTTCCTTTGTTTCAATTTCATTGATTTCAGCTCCGATTTTAAGTATTCCATGTATTCTATTGCTTTTGGTGTTGATTTGTTCTTTTTATAGGGCTTTGAGATGTAATGTTAGGTCATTTATTTGTTGACTTTCTATTCTTTTAATAAATGAGCTCAATGCAATGAACTTTCCTCTTA
>JAJEJO010001514.1:78231-144543 GCA_020662805.1 Glaucomys volans
GCCTTTACAATGTTAAGGAATGTCCCCACTATCCCTATTTTTTCTAGTGTTTTGAGCATGAAGGGGTGCTGTATTTTATCAAATGCTTTCTCTGCGTCTATTGAAATAATCATGTGGTTCTTGACCTTAAGTCTGTTGATGTGGTGAATTACATTGATTGATTTCCGGATGTTGAACCAACCTTGCATCCCTGGGATGAAACCCACTTGATCATGGTGCACTATCTTTTTAATATGCTTTTGTATGCGATTCGCTAAAATTTTGTTAAGAATTTTTGCATCTATGTTCATTAGAGATATGGGTCTGAAATTTTCTTTCCTTGATGTGTCCTTCTCTGGTTTTGGTATCAGGGTGATATTAGCTTCATAGAATGAGTTTGGAAGGGTTCCCTCCTCCTCTATTTCGTGAAATACTTTGAGGAGTATTGGAATGAGCTCTTCTTTGAAGGTCTTGTAGAACTTGGCTGTGAATCCATCTGGTCCTGGACTTTTCTTTGTTGGTAGGCTTTTGATGACTTCCTCTATTTCATTGCTTGAAATTGATCTATTTAAGTTGTGTATGTCCTCCAGATTCAGTTTGGGTGGCTCATATGCCTCTAGGAACCTGTTGATGTCTTCCAGGTTTTCTATTTTGTTGGAGTATAAATTTTCAAAGTAGCTTCTTATTATGTTTTGTATTTCAATTGTGTCTGTTGTAATATTTCCATTTCCATCACGAATTTTAGTAATTTGGAGTTTCTCTCTCCTTCTCTTTGTTAGCACGGCTAAGGGTTTATCAATTTGGTTATTTTTTCAAAGAACCAACTTTGTGTTTCGTCAATTTTTTGAATTGTTTCTTTTGTTTCAATTTCGTTGATTTCAGCTCTGATTTTGATTATTTCCTGTCTTCTACTACTTTTGGTGATGATCTGTTCCTCTTTTTCTAGGGCTTTGAGCTGTAATGTGAGGTCATTGATTTGTTGACTTTTCATTCTTTTATTAAATGCACTCTCTGCAATGAACTTTCCTCTTAGCACTGCTTTCATGGTGTCCCAGAGATTTCGATATGTTGTATCTTTATTCTCGTTGACCTCTAAGAATCTTTTAATTTCCCCCCTAATGTCTTCTGTTATCCATGTATCATTCAATAGCATATTATTTAATCTCCAGGTCTTGGAGTAGTTTCTGTTTCTAACTTTCTCGTTGATGTCTAATTTCATGCCATTATGATCTGATAGTATACAAGGTAGTATCTCTATGTTTTTGTATTTGTTAAGAGTAGCTTTGTGGCATAACATATGGTCTGTTTTAGAGAAGGACCCATGAGCTGCTGAGAAGAAAGTGTATTCGCTTTTTGATGGATGGAATATTCTATATATGTCCGTTAAGTCCAAATTAGCGATTGTGTCATTGAGTCCTATGGTTTCTTTATTCAATTTTTGTTTGGAAGATCTGTCCAACGTGAGAGAGGAGTGTTAAAGTCTCCGAGTATTATTGTGTTTTGGTCTATTTGATTCCTGAAATTGAGAAGGATCTGATTGACATACATGGATGCACCATTGTTTGGTGCATAAATATTTATGATTGTTATGTCCTGTTGATTTATGCTACCTTTAAGCAGTATGAAATGTCCTTCTTTATCCCTTCTGACTAACTTTGGCTTTAAGTCTGCTTTATCTGAAATGAGAATGGAAACCCCAGCTTTTTTATTCAGTCCATGTGCATGGTATGTTTTTTCCCAACCTTTCACCTTTAGTCTGTGGGCATGTTTTTCTATGAGATGAGTCTCTTGAAGGCAGCATATTGTTGGGTCTTTCTTTTTAATCCAGTCTGCCAGTCTATGTCTTTTGATTGATGAGTTTAGGCCATTTACATTCAGGGTTATTATTGAGATATGACTTGTATTTCCTGTCATTTTAGCTTTTTGGGGTTTTTAGCTTAACTTTGTTTCTCCTTTGATTGACTCTTTCTTTAGGGTAATTCCTCCCCATGTTGACTGAGATTGTTGTTTTTCATTTCTTCCTCTTTGAATATTTTGTTGAGAATGTTCTGTAGGGCAGGCTTTCTCTTTGTGAATTCTTTAAGCTTTTGTTTATCATGGAAGGACTTTATTTTGTCATCAAATCTGAAGGTAAGTTTTGCTGGATATAAGATTCTTGGTTGGCATCCGTTTTCTTTCAGAGCTTGAAATATGTTGTTCCAGGCCCTTCTTGCTTTTAGGGTCTGGGCTGAGAAATCTGCTGATATCCATATTGGTTTCCCCCTGTAGGTAATCTGATGCTTTTCTCTCGCAGCTTTTAAAATTCTATCTTTGTTTTGTATGTTAGGTATTTTCATTATAATGTGCCTTGGTGTGGATCTGTTGAAATTCTGTGTGTTTGGTGTCCTGTAGGCCTCTTGTAATTGATTTTCCATCTCAGTCATCATATTTGGGAAATTTTCTGATATTATTTCATTGAACAGATTGTTCATACCCTTGGTTTGTATCTCTGTGCCTTCCTCAATCCCAATAACTCTTAAATTTGGTCTTTTCATGATGTCCCATATTTCTTGGAGGTTTCGTTCATGATTCCTAACCATCTTCTCTGTTTGTTCGACTTTTTTTCAAGATTAAATATTTTGTCTTCCTTGTCTGAGGTTCTGTCTTCCAAGTGATCTATTCTGTTAATTATGCTTTCTATTGAGTTTTTAACTTGGTTGATTGTTTCCTTCATTTCCTTGTTTCCTTCAAGGATTTCTGTTTGTTTTTTTCTCAGAACTTCTATCTCTTTATTGAAATGATTTTTTGCTTCCTGCAATTGCTCTATTAGCTGATTATTCATAGCCTGAATCTGCTCTCTCGTCACATCATTGTCTTTTCGGATCATTTTAATTATGAACATTCTGAACTCCATTTCTGTCATTCCTTCTACCATGCTGTCTTTGGGATCTCTTGATGTATCATCTAGGTTTGTTTGGGACACTTTCTTCCCGTGTTTTCTCATGCTGCTCATGTATCTTCCCCTCTAGTAGTGCAAATCAGAGGGATTGCAATTTCCCTATAAAAACTTAGGGTGTCCCTGCAGATTTCCAGTAACTCACCAGATGTTTGAGATGTGCTTGATCAAGTGGTGACCCAAGATGGCTGCTGTCTCACAACCTCCAGGTTGGGAATGATCATTGCTTCTGGGCAGAGGCAACCAGGAGATGCAGCACCGTGGCCCTGGAGCGGCAGCGCCGTGTCCCCGCGGGAAGGGCTGAGCTTAGGTCCGAGGGCTCAGACAGCTGAAGATGGCGTCTCTCTGCCAGGGAAGCTGCAGAATGGCGCCGATGGGCCCAAATTCCCCTCTGGAGCCGGCAAGGAGCTCCGTTCCCGGCCAGATCTCACCTGGAGCCGCAGTGCCGTGTCCCCGCGGGAAGGGCTGGGCCGAATCTTTCTCTTTCTAAGACAGATATGATTTTAAATTCCAGCATTAATTCTCATATTAAACCTTATGTAACAAATGTCTAGTTATCCTAAAGAGTACTAGCCAGAATTGTCTTTGGCAAGGTTCCCATACAGCTGACTTGCTTGTGTATTTGGACACACATTGGTATCACCTGGGTGATTTTAAAATATACTGATGAATGGATCTTCAGAGATTGTGATTTAGTTGGTATGTGTCAAAGCCTGGGCATCTGGATTTTTATCAGTTCTACTGCTCTTGAGATTTTTAGAGGTCCAATAGGTTAAGGAATTCAGGCCAACCAGAGGTTGTCATAAAGAACAAATAAGAACAGATGGAAAGGAATAAACTCCCAGGCCTCTGGCCTGCTGACTTTGCCCCTGGACTTGCTTAGCTATCTTTCTTTCCTCCAAAGGGCATCCCTGTGCACCCTCTGACCCTCTGCATGCCAGGGTACAGATGGTTCCTGCTTAATGCCAAAGCTGCTCCTTACAGAGACCTTACATGCAGCCTCCTGCTCTTTAACATCCAGACACAAAACAGAAAACCAATTACAGCAAAGTCGAAAGGGTTGTCAGAAAACAAATGGTTGCTGCTGATTGGGTGTGTCAGAGGCAGCCAGCACAGGCCCTTTGGAGAGCTGTGGATTCCTGAGTGTTGCTACATGACTGTCAAGCTGCTCAGTAACTGTCATTCACCCTGTCACTCCGGGAGGAAAAGCAGCCTCCTGATGGCTGAGCTGTGCTGCTCTCCTTTCCCTATCTTCTCATGGTGGTGAGAAGGGTGTGTCTCATAGCCATAAATCCATGTGTTTTCAGCATTAATGCTTCCTCCTTTACATGGCACTCAGTCATGGGGAGGGTTTAATTGTTGTAAATGTCAAATGCGAAGTTCTACTGATTTCTGTTAATCCAGTTTCTGTTCTCTGATATTGCTGCTTCTGGCACTGATGGTTCAGCCACAATTCTCTTCTCCATTGTTCCTTCTTTAGTGTCTGTTTTTAAAACCTTTATTAAAATTCAAAGTTTTTCAAACAGCTCTCCCAAAATCATGCACTAGCATCCCCTGGGATGTCTGTTAAAATCTCAGGTTTCTACACCTGCCAGAGACCTCCTGAATCACACTTAAGCTGGGAGCAGAGAGCAGTACTACTCAGAAGTGCCCGAGGTCTCTGAAAAGGTGGAGAATCACTGACCTGAAACAGCATGGTGAGGCTGTGAAGCCAAGCTTCCAGGGTTCTGGTCCATGCTCTGCAGTGCACTGACTGAATGACCTTGAGTGACATCCCTGGGCCTGCTTCTCCTCTGTGAAATGGAGCTGCAGTCTTATCTACTGCAAGAGGATTGTTGTGAGGATTAAATGAGCTAGTATTGACATCATTCTTAGAAGTGATGCCAAGCACATAACAGGAAGTCTTTCCTACCATTCAATCCATTCCATAGGAGATTAAATTCAGAAAACATCAAAGAATAAAGTAAAGCAGAAGATTTTTCTAAGTGCTTAAAGTGTAACAGAAATGTGAGCATGAGACTACTACAGAAGTTATGATACTACCAAGGCATTGGAGAAAAGATGAGCTTAAGACACAGAATGAGAGGGTCATAGGCTTTCCCATTTACTGTTTAAGGACAATTCAATTCACCCATCTGGAGACTGACATTAATGGAACTACCCTGCTGATTTATTTAAGTATATTTTCTTTCTTAACTTCTCATTAAGCTAAGTAAGAAATGATCACATTTATGTGGAAAAAAATAAATGTAATCACTATGTGCTTCTTTATTTAAAAAACATATTTATCAAAAATTAGCAGTTAGGTTTCTAATCCCCTTCTCCCTCTTCTCACAATTTTCCCCTGTTGTTGGCATCTGACATTAGTGTGATAAATGTGCTATGATCCAAGTACCAACATCAAAACATTTTTACTAACTAAAGTCCATAGTTTAAAATAGGGTTCACATCTTGTATAGTTCAGCCCTATGGCTTTTGGCTAATGTATAATGGCAGGTACACATAATTATATATAGAATGGTTTCACTACTCACAACATCCCCTGTGCTTCACCTATGCTTCCCTCCCCTCACCTCAAGCCTCCAGCAACCCTAATCTTTTACTGTTTCTGTAGTTTTGATTTTCTAGAACAGAATTCACAAACAAAATCTTTAAATTTTTAACCTTTTCAGACTGGCTTCTTTTACGTAGCAACATGTGTATGATTCCTCTGTCTTTTCATGGCTTGATAATTCCATTCATTTCATATTCCACAGTGCTGAACTGTTGATGAACCAATTTGTTTATCCATTAACCTATGGAGGGATACCTTATTTACAGTTTTAGCAATTATTAGTCAGGTTGCTATAAACATTTGTGTGCAGATTTTTGTGTGGACTTAGGTTCTCAGTTCATTTGGGTAAAGTGTGACTGCTGGATCGTGTGGTACAACTGTGGTTAGCTTTTTAAAAAACTGTCGAACTGTCTTTCATAGTGGTTGTACAATTTTGTATTCCCACCAAGAAGGAATGTGAGTTCCTCTTGCTCCCCTCCTTACCAACATTTGAGGTTGTCAGTGTTGTGGGGTTTTGCTCCCTAATAGATATCCAGTGGTATTTCTTTGTTGTTTTAATTTAAATTCCCTAATGACATAATATTAAGCATCTTTCCACATACTTTTCTTCCATCTTTATGTGCTCTCTGGTGCGGCATCTGTTCAGATCTATTTTTATAGTGGAGAGACTCGTAATCTGTTTTGTGCTGTTCTAACAGACTGGGTAATTAATAGGGAGCAGAAATTGATTGTTTTACAGTTCTGAAGTCTGTGTAGTCCAATAACAAGGTGGCCGCATCTGTAAGGCCCTTCTTGCTGTGTAATCTCATGGTAGAAGGCCTCCATATTATCTTTCTATCACTATAATAAAATACCTAAGTTAATTAACTTTTAGAAAGAAAGTTTAATTTTGGCTTATGGCTTTAGAAGTTCTAGGCCATGACAGGCAGAAAGATTGTTGTTAGACTTTTGGTGGGTATGCCAGATGGTAATAGCGTGGTGGAACAAACTGCTCATCTCATGGATGGAAGTGAAAGAGGAAGAGGAAGTGGGTGGGGTCCCACAGTCCCTTTTGAAGACACACCCCCAATGACTTAGGGACCTCCTAGTAGGTTCCACTTCCTAAAGGTTCCATCACTACCCAATAGCACCACGCTAGAGATCAAGACTTTGACACATAGGCCTTTGGGGGATGTTTGACATCAGACCATAGCAGCATTAATGGGCTAGAGAGAGCAGGAGGGATTAAACGTGTCTCTTTTATAAGGAATCCACTCCTATGATAACAGCATCCATCCATTCATAAGGGCAGAATCCTTTAAGACCTAATCTCCACTTAAAGATCCCACTTTGCAAGACTTCTACATTGGAGATCAAATTTCTAACACATGAACTTTGGGGAACACATTCAAACCATCACAGGTAGTTTGTTTTCCTTTTGTTCAGTTATTTTTCACATTTTTGACTGGTGCACTATAGTTGTGCATAATGGTGGAATTTGTTATTACATATTCATACAAGCACATAATATAACAATATAAATTAGCTGGTATCACTCCCCAGCACTTCTCCTTTCCATCCTCGCCCCCTCACCTGGTCTCTTTCCTCTACCCCAATGATCTCCCTTTGATTTTCATGTCACACACACACATATACACACACACACACCTTTCTTTTCCTTTTTCCTTTCTAGCTTCCGCATATAAAAGAAAACATATGACCCTTGACCCCTTGAGTTTGGCTTTTCCACACTTTGGCTATTGTGAATTATGCCGCTCTAAACATGGATATGCATATATCACCATAGAATGCTGACTTTAATTCTTCAGGGTAAATACAGAGGAGTGGTGTAGCTGGGTCATATGGTGCTTCTGTGCCTTATCTTTTGTGGAAACTCCGTATGTATTTCCATAGTGTTATACTAATTTGTACTTCCACCAACTGTGTAAAAGTATTCCTTTTCCTCCACATTCTCTCCCGCGTTTATTATTATTTGTATTCTTGATGACTGCTATTCTGATTGGTGTGAGATGAAAATCTCAGTGTAATTTTGATTTGCATTTTCCTAATTGCTACTGATGAGCATTTTTTCATGTATTTGTTGACCATTCATTTGTTTTTCGTTTGTTTGTTTTCAGCAGTGTTTTTGAATCCATTTGCCTATCTATTAATTAGATTAATTGGGTTTTGGTGTTGAGTTTTTTGCGTTCTTTATATATTCTAGATAAAGGATTATGGAAAATAACATTCCCACAAGATAGCCCCCGAAAAAAGGAGGAGAGATGTGCAGCTCAGGAGGAGGGAGGGGAAACTAGCCAAGCATTAAGCTCCCAGTAAATCCTTTCTTAATAACAATGGGTCCTGAAGGAAGGGGACAGATATTGAATGCTAGGCTCTGGACTTTTACCTTCCCCCATTGCAAAGTAGTCCTAACTGGAGGCCGAGCAAATGTCAAAACTGGGAAACAATGAATTCCAGAGAAAGAAAAGCAATGGGCGAGATTTGTACTCATCCCTAGGGATCTGGACTCCTATTTCTCCAGATAACAATGAATTTCAACCTTTCTACAACTGACTTTCTAAGTTTAAGTTTTAACCTGAACAACTAGACCCTGACTGTCCAAATGGCACGTCCACAGTTTGAGGATGATTAAACCACCCTCGTTGTACCTTATAAAACTAAAATTCCCTCTGTAACCAATGGTCGTTTTTGCATCCAGAAAATGAGCCCCAATGTTACCTGAGTCCATGAATGAATAAATGGCTTCTCTGAGCCTGTTGAGGTCTGTATCCATCATTTTGCGCTTACACTAGATATAAGTCCTCTGTCAGAAGAGGCTTTCTCCCATTCTCTAGGTTCTCTCTTCACATTCTTAATTGTTTCCTTTACTATGCAAAAGCTTTTTAATACAAAGGTCCAAAGATTCAGGGGTTTTTGTTGTTGTTGTATGTTTTTGTGGTGCTGGGGATTGAACCCATGGCCTTGTGCATGTGAGGCAAGCACTCTACCAAATGAGCTGTATCTCCAGCCCCAAGATCCAGTTTTGTGACCATCATTTGTTGGGAAATTTATTCTTTCTCCTTTGAATTGCTTTTACTGTTTTGTCAAACATCAGTTGACTATATTTGTGTGAGTCTGTTTCTGGGCTCTATATTTCTTCCCATTGAGCAATTGGTCTACTATTTCACCAATAGCACATTGCATTGATTACTGTAGTTTACAGTAAGTATTCAATTCATGTAGAGTTAGTCCTTCAACCTTGTTTTTCTTCAATAGTACAGTGGTTATCCAGCATCTTTGGTTTTTCCATAAATTAGGATCAGTCCATGTCCATAACAAGTTACTGGGATTTTTATTGGAATTGTGTTGAATCAATAAAGTTGCAAAAAACTGATATACATCTCAACAGTATTGATGAACATGGACTACCTCTCCATTTACTTAGATATTTCTAAAATTTATTTTCTTTAATCAGTATATGCTTCATAAAGAGTTGTTTGATTGGTTTGGTTTGGTTGCTTTACTTTTTCTTTACTGAACATTTCTCTCCTCTGTTTCTCCTCCTCCCTTCTACCCTATCCACTTCCCTCCAGGTTATGTCAATAACCTTTTCTTCTGTAGTCAAGTACTGCTATATTGATATATATATATACATGAGTATAAATATCTCCCTGTCCTTTATCTTTCTTTGTCACTGTCTGCCCCTCTTTCTCTGTGTACGGACACATATGAGAATGTTTTTAATAATTTTCACTTAAAGAAATAAAATTCTGTTACATATGTCTTTCTGCATCTTGCTTGTCTTACTCATTAATCCCATATAAATCCCACAAAGGGATTTTAGTCTAGCTTTAACCTCTTTGAAAAAATGAGTACATAATATCCAGTAGTGGTGTGGGTCACTTTAATTTATTCAAAAATTTTTCCATATCTGGTCATTTGTTATGTGTTTCAATTTTTCTCCTTGCAAACATCTATTTAGCATACTTTCTTATAATATGCATTTATATATTTATGATGTGTTTCTAGGGACACATTCCCAGAAATGAAATTTCAGGGTGAGAGGAGCATGTAATTTTTATTTAAGTAGATTTTGCCAGACTACATGTTCAGAAAATGTGTTACTACTTCATTTTTGTATCATAAAAGCGTGGATGGCAAATTTTACCCATGTTCCCAATATAAATTGCTGTTATCAGTCTTCTGGTAATTTTCTTAGTCTAATGGGTCCAAAGACTCTGTGTTATTTTTATCTTTATATCACTGGCTACTATTTGAATTTGAGTGTATTTATCAGCCAATTGAATTATATCTTTTGTTATTACTTATACACATTCTTGGGGTTTTATTCTAATTTTTATTTATAGTCATTTTGTAATTGCACTTTTTCTATTATATGTATTACAATTTGACTGCTTTCTTCATTACAGTTATTTTTTCCAGGTATATTTTTAATTGACTTTCTATGGGCCATTTATTCAAGTATTGGCTACAATATGTAGGAAATTTTTAAAGGAATCAGAGTCAAATTAATGACTGGGTCACTCATTCTCAGAAGGCTGCAGGATGCTGAGGAGCTCCCAAAGAAACCAAGATCATTTTGCCGGTACAAGAGAATACTAGGTAGGTGATTAAAAGATAAGAGGAAGATAAGAAGCTATTTTAAATATCTGAATAACTGTCATGGAGAAGATGTTTACACTAATAATAGTCACAAGTGATAGGACTGCATGAAAAGATCATTACAATTAACAGAATTGGGCTTGATATAAAAAGAAATAACCTAAGAGTTTATAAATGCTTATGATTTGGTGTTCCATGAAGTTTCTGGAGTCAGCCAATGTAAAGTTGGAAAACTTTCAAGAGAAGATACTATGGATGTGGAAGATACTACAAGTGGAAACACTATGTTCAGTTAAAGTATGCTTCAGTTAGGATGTGGTTTGCTCCATGCCAAAACTCATGTTGAATGAATGTTGATTGCCATTTTAGCAACTTTGAGAGGTGGGACCCCTAAGAAGTGATTAGGACATTAAGAGGGATCAATATCTTTCTCCTTTTTTCACTCTTGTGGACCTGGATTAGTGCCTTAAGAGCAGGTTGTTAGAAAGTGAGGCTAGGGCTGGGGTTGTGGCTCAGTAGTAGAGTGTTTGCCTAGCACATGTGAGGCCCTGGGTTCAATCCTCAGCACCACATAAAAATGAAATAAAGATATTGTGTCCACCTACAACTAAAATATATACTTAAAAAATAAAGTGAGGCTAATCCTCATGTTTTGTCTTCCGTATGTGCCCACTTTACCTTCTGCTTTTTCCAGGAGTTCAAACAGTACAAGGTCCTCACTAGCACCATGCTCTTAGACTTCCCTGCCTCTAAACACCTGAGCCCAAACAAGTTTCCTTCATTTATAAATTACCCAGTTTGGGTTATCTGTGCTAGCAACAGAGATGGACAAATACAAGGTATTGCAAATAAAATTAAAACATAATTTTGTAATCACAACTGTTTCAAGGACTAGAGAAGTTAAAGATCAGGAGAAGGCATTCAATTCCACTTCACTAATGCAAATATGGTCTCAGAAACCAGGAAAATTCTGCTGTCACACAAGGTCAATAACATGTAGGACTCCACTACTAATTTTCCAACTTCTTTGCCCTGAATCACATGAACATCTGGAAAAGTCAGAAGACCAAAATAGAAAGAAGAAAAAAGAAAGAAAGAAAAAGAAAGAAAGAAAGAAAGAAAGAAAGAAAGAAAGAAAGAAAAGGAGAAATCCTTCATATATTCAAAGCCCCTTGTACTTATCTGCTGCCACTTCTAGAGAAAGAAAAAAAATGTTTTCCACTTCTACTCTACCTTCATGTAAGTGCATCAAACTAAGAGACCACAAATAGTATACATAGTACTAAAAACAAGATATTCCAGGAACTATAGTTCAAAGACATCTAGCTTCTAAAGTAAAGAAGAAAGAAGGACAGGACAGCAAATGCTGGTTGGTAAACAGCATCTGGTGCAGGGTTCAAACATTCGTGTGGGGGACAGATGGAGGAATGTACTTGATGTTACATGACCTGTTTACAATTTACAGAAATGGGATTCCTAGCATTCTCCTCACCCTTTTCTTCTGAAATTGCTTTTAAAAGGTTGTTTTGCAATAACAACCATCATGACACTCTTGAGTTTTCTTTACTTTATTCTTGGAGAACATGAGCAACCCTCCCTTTCGAAACACAATGGCAACCCACCCACTCTATTGCTTTTATAGATTCTGTGCAAATTGCATTTAAATAGAAGTCATTTCACTGAAGCTGATCATCTTTCTGATGGCTAAGAACACAAGCATATTATCTAATTCAATCTACATGCATTGAAGAGCACTGAGTATTTTTAAACCCCAGGGCACAGCTGACCTCTGTTGTTGTAGGCACAACCTTGTGCTGCAATATTTCTCTTACTCAGCCACAGAATTACCACCATAGCCACTGGAGAGAAGGCAAATAAGGAGAAGAGGCTTTCATACTTGGGTTAATTACATCATGATAAGTAGGTAGGTCTCCTACATCTACCCAATTTGTGCAAAAAAATTTTCAAGGTCACATTATTCTACAAAGTCACATTATGGAAGTTAAGGAATAGATTTTTATTAAGGAGAGGGAAAACTCACAAGGGCAGGATTAGTAATACAGAAATGCATATTGTATGTTGGTCTTCCATGATCCCATTGAAAGGTATGTGGGGTCAATGAAGTAGGCATGGTGGTGTGCCTCCTGAACCTCACCTGTGGTGAAGAGTACAGCTAGCTAGATGGACAGCCTCCTCCTTTGGGGTTTCTGGGAATCCACCACAGTTAGGCCATACTCTCCTCCAGCAGTTCCCAGACAATCACTGAGCATCACATGGGTACAAGAGCCAATAACATTTTTCTACCTTACTTTCTCTAGTTGCTTCTCTGCAACTTTCCCCAAAGTGGCCCTTATTTCCTCTGAAATAGATGGCAAGCATAATATGAATTGTCAAAGATCACTACGATCTTCTATCCATGGCCCTATTTCTCATATTTTACCATCTAACTTGCCCTCTTCTGTCTAACAGCCCCACTATAACCCACATTTATTACTTTCTCTGGAGACTGGGGAAAGTATGATTTATAAGGTTGTAGAGGGCGTTGAAAATCTTCAGTTTCAATAAGCAAGAATTGGTAGTGGCAGGTGTCTTTCTCGCATTCAGTGACTCATTTCTCTGTAGTTATTATATGTGGTCATTTGCATCATTGACCCACATATTACATTCCTTCCTGAATCCATATGCTTGTCACATTGGCAGCTTTGTTTCCTAAGGTTAGCTCAGGAACTTCTTTCCTTAAAATATCCCTCTCTGTTTGGTTCTGGATTCAGTTTGCCACATAAAAAACGTGCAAGCTTAGGCAAGGGAAGCCACCCACCTTATGCTCTGAAGGTAGATGTATGACATGGCAGCTCATTCACCTTCCCATTCACCTGATGGGTCCTCTCCAGCTTCTGCTGCAAATCCTCCTTCCCCTACACCTGCTCTTGAGCTGCTCCCCACATATACCAACCAGGGTACCAACTACTTCTGCAAGTCACTCGAGTCTTTATATTTGTAGACAATTGGAGATTGATACAGATTCAAGTCAGTCCTTGTTTTCACTCATGTTGTGTCTAACTTTCCTTTGCAAATCCTTGCCCCAAGTACCATAGCCCCAACATTTGATAAAGAGGCTCCTTAACAACTTCATAATTGTATATTGGACATCTTTCTCTATGTCTCTCGCTTTTCTAATCACATTCCAGTGATATGCCGCTGACTTTGCAGTTATTCCAAGCTCCACTAGCCAAGTAAGTTCCTTCCCCTCTTAACTTTGGCATGGCCAGGTAACTTACCTTGATGTGACATAAGCCCAGTGGGGTGTTTCCCTCTTCCAGCTCTGCCATCACCATGATAGGAGCATACTCTAGCTAACTCCCACTCCCAGGAAGAAGGTGGGGTATGTGAAGCTAGTCATCCCAAACCACCATGGTCAGAGGCAAAACTTTCCAGCCAACCGTGGACTCACAATGCAAAGTCAAACTGCCATTCCTGCCCCGCCTAGATGCACTGAACACCAGCTTACCTACATATGCATGAGCAAAAATAAATACTCATTTTATTAAAGCTACTGAGTTTCAGGGTGCTTTGTTATGTGGCAACAGCTAATTGATATACTATGACAACAATACTTTTAGGTCAGAAAACAAAATCTAAACAAACATCTCTCTTTTGCCAAAGACATAATGTTTGTGGTTTTGGATACTTCAAACAATAGGTCTTTTAAAAATCTCCCTCCTTCCATTTTATTTTACAATTACGCCTAAAGCACACAAACATTGAAGTCTAAATTTTAGCTCAAATACTTATGACTTGGGTCAGAACCTACTTAATCTCTATAAATCTCAGTTTCCTCATCTATACAGTTGGGATGAGATGTTACTCAACTGATTGGAATGAGGATAAAATGAAGTTAAGTTTAACATAATAAATATACAGGGCATGTACTTATTCTTTGGTTATGTGTGTGTGTGTGTGTGTGTGTGTGTGTGTGTTGACTCTTCTGCCTTCAAGTGTTCATGTTCATGTAATATTCTGGTCACCGCCTCTTGGGGTTGTGCAGCAAGCATCTGTAATGACCCCTGGAGACATGAGATGAGTCAGACTGTGCTCTCAAAGATTCCATCACCTTTACTCTCTTTCAGGCACTTCCTGATTAACTAAATCATTTCTGAAAGGCAGTATTTCTACCTAGAGATGGAAATAAGACTAGAGTAGCCAAAGAGAAGCCTTTCATGAGGTGACCTGAAAATGTTCAGTAATTTCAGGAGGCTCTATGTTCTGTTCAGTTAAACTGCTATCATCATCCTCATCTCTATTTTATTTCAAGCCTTTCAACTACTAAGTGGAATAATTATAGTATTTACATTCTAATTTGTATCTTCTGTTTT
Source organism: Glaucomys volans (assembly GCA_020662805.1). Lineage (NCBI taxonomy): Eukaryota > Metazoa > Chordata > Mammalia > Rodentia > Sciuridae > Glaucomys > Glaucomys volans. Next base: position 92,675 of record JAJEJO010001514.1, read on the forward strand.
ATCTTCATTTTTCCTTTGTACTATCTAAAAAACAACTGAATTCTCATTTTATTTTTCTTTCTGAAATGAACCTCATTAATTTCATAATTCATAAAATGAGATTAATTATTTTTGTGCTGACCTCATTTTAGACTAATAATAACAGCAAACACTTATAATATGCTTATTCTATGCCAACGATTGTCTGGAGCATGTGATACAAATTCATTTAGTGAATATGACAACTCCACGAAGTAATGTTTTACAAATATTCACATTTTGTGGATGAAGTCATGGAAGCAGAGGGATTAAGTCACCTTCACAAGGTCACACAGTCCACAGCATGGGCAGGATTCAATTTCACTCCAGATTCCAGACTCCTCAGCTCCAAACTCTACCACCTCTTCCATCTGACCTCTTCTCCTAAAGCAAGGAGTCTGGGTATTGCACGTGTTGATGCTTAATACAGATCCTCCCAAACTATTCCTCAAAATAATTTCTTTATTCTTCTGAACCCTTAGCCCTGAATGATGCTGTCATCTTTAAGCATAATTTCTATTTAATAAATGTCCTTTTTTATTGACAGGAATTTCATTAACTTGGTTGTCTCTTGGGCCTGACAGAAATGATTATCACATTCAGGAAATTGGAGAGAAATGAGTTATTACTTCGGAGGCAAATAGAGCATGGGAACCGGAGGGGAACACAGGAAAGGCAGAGATAGACAAGTGCATTAAGAGGAGGAGAAGGAAGCCAGGACCTGAAGAGTCGTGGTTTGCGCAGGTTTCCCTCCTGTTGGCAGGCAATTACCAGGAGGCTCAGTGGTGATTGCTAAGCAAAGGATGTGGAGGTCCTGCAGGACCCTGCAGATTCTTCCCATGACCACCCTATGAAAGACCAGTGAGAGAAGACAGCAGCAGCAGAACGGCAGCAGCCAGGGATGGAGGCAACATGAAGGAATGTGTCCTGAATTGTTTAACGGGAGGCACCTGGAAACTTCCTCCACTCTGCTTATTCCTGGGGAGCCAAATAGAAAGAGCAAATGAAAAGCATCCTTCAAACAAGCCCAGGGAGGAAGCCAAGTGGCAGGAGTTGAAAGGCCCTGAGTCATCATTCTCAGGTCCCTGTGGACAGGTGCGTGCCTCTGAAGCAGAGCATCTCTCCTTAATCACTTGGTGACTTTCCCTGAAACTATGTGCTGACACAGGTCTCTCTAGCCGGAAAAGACTGTTTCCCTTGTTAAGGCTGCAGAGGCCAGCCTCATTTCTGCCCTGTCATTTGAAACAATTCTTATTATTTCTGTCCTGATTTTGCCTAACTGCCCCTCCCCTGGCACTCATGATATCTTCATGCTACAGGTAGCTGAGGCAGCTAGGTGGTTCAGCAGTGACATCTCAATATTTAAAAATGAGCCGGGCGCGGTGGCGCACGCCTGTAATCCAAGCGACTTGGGAGGCTGAGTCAGGAGGATCGCGAGTTCAAAGCCAGCCTCAGCAACTTAGCGAGGCCCTAAGCAACTCAGCGAGACCCTGTCTCTAAATAAAATACAAAATAGGGCTGGGGATGTGACTCAGTGGCCGAGTGTCCCTGAGTTCAATCCCTGGTTCCAAAAAAAAAAAAAAAATTTAAAAATGTAAAATATGATGGCTTCCCAATCGACCTCTTCATATTCCTTCACATCACCCTCCATCTTAGCAGTCGGAGCGATCTTTTTTAAAAACACAACTAAAAATATATTGCCCTTTATCCTTGCCGAAAGTCTGTTGAGTTACAGAGAAAAATAATTTGCATGGCCTACAAGGAGGCGTAGGCACACGCTCTTGTGTGCCTCTCCATTCTCATTATTGACTAGTGTCCCCTTTGTTCTCTATCACACGGCCACCCCGGCCTCTCTGTTTCCAGGAGACATTATACCATTGCTGCCTTCTTCCAAGGGCCTTTGTACATGCTTCGTCATTAGCCTGTTTCTCTTACTGGTTAATTCTTAACTTATTGTTTAGGTCTTGGAGCTAGATAGTCTTAATTTCCCCTCCAGATCTGCTCTTAACCTGCATCTCCCTATTCTCTGCTCCACATGGTTAATGAATATGGACCACATTAATGGTCTCCTTTGCTCTGCGGTTCTGGAAGGATATTGAAGGGAGAGAAGAGAAGTGAATTCTGGCATTTCTTTTCCTGGATCACTCTTCGTGAAGATCAACGCTTCACAATGGTCTAGCATGCTGTATTGGTCAACCATTGCCAAGTAACAACCACAGAGGCTCCAGGGCATAGAACAATCAGCATTCATTTCTCAAGTCCTTGGAGAGTCATGGTCGATGGCAGGGGTCAGTGCTGATCCAGGCTGTACTCACTTGGCAGAAAGAGAGCAACCTGATCACATGAGCAATTTTGAAGATTTAACTGTCTCTCCTTCTAAGTTGCTATTTTTGTGTTTGTTTTGCTCATCTTTACATTCCCATCACCTAGCAAAGTGCCTAATACATTGTAAATTCTCAGTAAATATTTAATGAATGAATGGATAAAACAGGGAAATTGCATCAGATGCAGCTCAATGCCCTGATGCAGACAGGGACAATAGAACTAACAGAATACTGAACTGTTTTTCAGATGGAAGAGTTTTGAAGGGCATTTGCTCCAAAGGCAGAGGTGACTGCGAAACATCACTATATAAACATGAAAATTTCTTGCTGAAAGTGGCCAACTGATTGTGTCCAAAATTGCCTTAACATCATCAAAGTCTGTCCCAGACAGTGGTAACCAAGACTTTGAAGATACCTAAAATGTCTTCTACAGTACCAACTTGTGAGTAGATTCTCATGGATTTTTAGGGAAGTAGAATTTGGAATGAAATACATTGAAGTCTTGTATTTGTTTGACCTCTTTGTACCCATGTTCTCTATAAAATGGGATAACATTGTCTGCCTTAATTATTTCTGTGAAAATGAAAAGAAGAAATATGTGAATGAGTTTCACAAAAAAATTTAGATACCACACATCATGCACATTATTGGTTATTTTGATAGTAGTTGTTTTAGCAGTGTTATTATTGTTCACATCTGTGACTGAGGACAAATTGAAATAAAATATTTCCTGTTCTGCTTGCCTAAGATTCTTTCATACCAAATAAATGCTTTGTGCATGCAGTGGATGGAGGAAATAACGAGATGGTTTGGATGAGCACAAACTTGTGCCCTCTAATCCTTCCATCCCAGGTGTTCTCTAATGCTGATCAAAGAGTGGTATCTAGGAAATGAGGAGACCGTGAGGAAGAGCCCTCAGCCACTTCAGGCTTCTTGAACCAGGAGAAACCATATGGCTCATCAGTTAGGTTCAGACTCTTGTGTTCCACAGATTTAAGTTGGAATGAATCCCAGCTGTACAGCTTTCTGGCCCTACAATCTAGACAATGTGCCTAACCAGATCAAGTCTCATCTGTTAAACAGGGTCCAATTATAATCCTCTTGTTGGCTTGTTGTATTAATTTGGATAATATATATGGTTATGGGCATGTAGTAAATTCTCTAGCATACTTTGGCTATCAATATCCTTAAAAGAAGTGTTAAGGGAAATTGAGGACAGGAAACAAAGCAGGATAGATTCAAAATTTTAATCCATTCTCTTATCGTTGCCCATGCAGTGAAATCTGGCTTCATGCAAAATTCACCAAATGGGCCTTGATCCTCATGAATGGAACTCTAATAATACAGAGGTCCCTTTTAATCTTATCAAACACTTTTAGCCAGATTCCTAAGACTAGAGTGTCTCTGAGTTGGATTTGCTCTTCCACATGGTCACTTTGGGCACCTCAGTCCAAATGCCAAGACCCAGGAAGCTGCCCAACACCATTTTACATGGAAGAGAAGTGGGCCTCTTTCCCAGACCACTTTCCCTTTCAGGCAAAACCCTCAGCTTCTAGTCTCCGTTAACCATCCAATCAACACAGCTTTCACTGTGTTAAGCAGTAGCTGTGAATATCTACCATAAGTCTTCAGCAATGACAAGAATAAACAAGTCAAAACTGAGAAGGGAGAGGAAAAAAAGTCCCTGCACAGTTCACATGACAGTTTATCAGGGATCTGGTAGAACTCAAGTGGGTGCAGCTGTTGGGGGATTCTTTTTACGTTTCCTGTTGCTGCTAACAAATTTCTGCAAATTTAATGGTTTTAAACAACATACATTTATTTTCTTAAAATTCTTCAGATAAAACTTTCAAGTGAATCCGTACAAGGCTAAAATCAAGGGATCAGCAGAACGGGATCCTCTGGAAGACCATAGGGAGAAGGTGTTCCCTGCCTCTTCTGGCTTCTGGTGGCTTCTGGCATTACTTCCCTTGTGATCTTATCTCTCCAGTCTCTGCTCCACGACCACAATGCTTCCCCCTCCTCTGTGGCGAGAACTCCCTCTGCTCCTTCTTACAAGGACATTTTTGTTACACCGAGGGCCCACCTGGCTTCTGCAAAATAATGTCCCATCTCAAAATCCTTTGCCTATCTGTAAAAAAGACCCTTTTGCCACATAAAGTAAAACCCATATGTTCTGGGGGGAAAGATGTGAGCATCTTGTGCAGGGATTGTTCGGTACCACAGGCTCACCTCACAGGAAAGCTGGGGTAACAAATCTACTCCTTAAGAGTTTGAGAATCAGTTCTGTCCCACTTCCAAATTGCACTGTGTTTCACATGCCTTCCAGTTCCAAGGAGGAATGACAGGAAGCAGCCCCAGGAGAAAGAGTCAAAGATCTCTCTCTCTCTCCCACTCACACACACACACACACACACACACAGACACACACACCTGAACTATTAGCAATTATGACTGTTGTTTTTGTACAAATGTAGTTACAAACAATCTACTTCTCTCTGAGGTGGAGTCACTGACACAGCATTTGTGTGCACAGGATCACTTACTGTGTGAAACACTGACACACGTCCACAGAGCTTCCTGGCAGTTAGTCTACTCCCCTTTATATTCTCAGAAGCACAGCTCCCGTCTCCCCACCCCTGCCACCACTCCAAAAAGGTGGAACTCAACCATGTCGATTCATTACTTTCTCTTTAGACAGAAGCCACATCGCTCCTCTCTGCTGCCCACCACTGCCCATCTGCTTTGATTATGAATGATCAGGGACAATCAGCCCAAATCTGTTGCTCTGTTATATCCATTTAGCCATAGCATAGTAAGAGGAAGGAGAGAGCATCCAATCCCCCACTGGAAACCTTTAAAACAATTTGAAATAGCTCCCTGGGATCAGGTGAACCAAAAGAGGTTATTGGCACAAAGAGTCGCTGAAGAACAAAAGGAGAGGGAAAATTGCCCAGTATATGCAGGCTGTGTAAATGTCTTCATGAGTGTACCTGGAAAGAAACAGAAATGACAGAAGGAGAGCACAACTTGCAACTAGTAAAACAAGATTCTGTGTAAACAACATAGTCTCATTGTATGCATATCTAACATACATGATTACAAATGTAAAGCAAGTGTAAGAAACAAAAACAAATTTTAATGATGTGGGAATTTCTGCCTTTCTGCGACTTCGGGTGGATTCCCACTAAGCAGACCCTGAGACAAGGATTGGCAGGAAATGATCCCAGGAAGCTTTGGTATGGTGAAGGGAAAGTGAAACGGAAGGAAAGGAAACATATATTAGAATGCATTAAGCAGCAGAAGACTGCTGTGAGCACACAGGGCTCAGTCCAGCAGGAATTCTCTGGGAGACTGTGTAAAAAGCATTTCAAAGTGTCCCATTCAAGGAATAGAGGAAGTTGGAGTGTTTGTTTTCCAAGAACTGTGCATAATTGGTAGAGGCCTGCCCCTGGCACTTCCAACCTGCCCCTGCACAGGCTGAGCTGGCCCCTGCCATCAGAGCAAGCCTGCAGGCTGTGAGTCACAGGTGTTTGTAGAAAAAATGATTCTTGCATGTAGGAATTGTGAGCATTGAGGGGATACAGGCAATACACAGACAGTGGCTGTGCCAAAATTGATGAGAGATGAAGGGAGTGAATCAACTACTTTGCCGTGTTCCCTTCCTGTGGGGAACATCAGATGAACATAAGGACCTGCTGCATCATCCTCCTGTTTAGATAGGAATTTCCATAAATGCAAAACACATACTTTATCTGCTGCTCAGCTGAACAAACAGCAAACAGTCCCAACACTTAGCACTGGGTGAAACCATTCATGCCCAAACCTTTAGAAAGTTCTTGGCTGCTTCAGTAGCCCTGCACCAATAAATTTGGTGAAAGGAAGAAGAGAGCTAGATCAGAGGTGGTAATGGGTGAAAGGAAAATCATTGCTGTTTTGAATGGATTGATAAAGATATTCTGCTTTAATTGTGTTACTCTCTAGAATAATAAAAAAAGCATAGTTTTAAAGTAAGACAGAATATTAGCACTAATATTAACAGCTCTACCTTCTTAGATTCTTACCTTACATGGTGGGAATTATACAAACCAGAGTACAGTCAGAGGTCCCAGTCCTGGCAGATCAGAATACCGAATGAACTTCAGTTCTTGCCTTCAAGTAGGATTTATTAGGCAAGCTAACATTATCAATATGTCACTAAAAACCCTAAAAGTCAAAGGCAAACCTGGTTTATATACCTGACATATTGCCTCCAAGTGCTCCCATGGTGGAATCAATCTTGTAATTTCCCTTGTTCTCTGAAACACTCCCTCCACCCAGCACTGGATCCTGGACTATGAGGTTTCCTCAATCCAGGGAGCAATTAATTGAAAGGAGGGTTGCTTTTCATCTGCCACAACTAGAACCTTCTAAAGGACCATGATGCAAAACCATCTATACAAACAGGTCCGTGGAAGAGTCTGAACAGTGGCTAGACATATGTAGGAAAACTACTTGATTTTTCTCAGCCATTCTCTTTAACCCATCTCTGTTGAATCTCCCTTTCTGTTGCTTAGCTTGGATAGCTTTTACACTTCTCAACTGTTCAGCAATTTTAATAGTCCAATCTGTTTTAAAACTTCAATCATATGTTTTATTTAGCAGTAAAGATGTGGAAATAGATAGAAGGGTGAGGGAAGGGCAGCTGCAGCACAGCTACCTGAGACCCAGCTCCCTGTCCCTTCTTCTGGGTGGCTGTTGCTATTGTTTTTTAGTTTTGGATATTTTCATGGGAAGTTGTTTGTTTGGTTTGGTTGTGTTGGTTGATGGCTTTTTGCCTGTTTGTTTGCTTTGCATAGCACTAAGAGGAACCATGATAGAACATGGGAGGAATGAGGAATGAAAAAGAGCTGGTCAATGTGACTGAGACAAAGGAACATAGTTCCCACCTGAAGACTATAAAGACAGCCTAGTGCTGAAAAATAAGCCACCCTACATCTCTTCTCTTGTCCAATCCTTCTCTTCAAAATCAAAAACCTAGATTTTAATTGCCTGCAGAACATCAATTTAAATGCTTTATAGGAACTAAGATAAGAAAAAAAAGCTAAATCCCTTGACTTCCCATTAGCCATGCTTCTCATTTTGATTAATCCAGTTTTGTCACAAGCCCTGGAACTGCATTGCCAGTTACATCAGCTACAAACCATTGCCTCATTAACTTCTCTCTCATACCTGTTCAACATCCCTTTCTTAATGCCATTTCCCACGTCCACCTACTACTAAGGTCTTCTTACATGACTGACATTCCTTTTGGATAGGTAGCAGAAAACAACTCAGCCATACCTGTGGTGAACTCATTCCTCTCTGTCGTTCTCAGCTGCAGCAGAGGTGCAGGGCATTCTCTGATTGCTTTCTCTCTCCATGCTGAAATCTCTCAGTAGTTCTCCTCTCCACCTGCTCAAAAAGACAGGGCAGTGGAGTCAGCACATATGGTACAGATAGAAACCCAACTGCACACCTCCCTCATAAGAGCACCCTGCATAGGAGCGAAGATAACAACCACTCTCCTGCTAGGCCAGTGACTTGTGGCATCTTTCTTCTCTCCCTGCTCCAGTTTTCTACTTATGTAGAACTGGAGAGAAAACAAGAGGTAGAGAGAATGGTTGAGGGCAACAGACTGATTTAGTTTGCCATTGCAAATACTATTTTTTAAATTCACCACACAATGAAATTAACTTTTTCAGAGAGTGTATGATCCTATTAGCTATGATCAATATCACCATTACCACACTGTACAGAAAACTTCATTGACTCCAAAAGTCCCTCTGTGCTTCCCTTTCATATTCAAACCTGCCTCTCCCCGAAATCCTAGCAACTACTAATTTGCTCTCTGATCCTATAGTTTTGTCTACTCCAGAATGGCATAGAAAGAGGATAGTATGTTGCCTTTGAGACAAGTTTCCTACAACTATCAGAATACATTTAAGGTTCATCTAAATTATTGTTTCCATCAATAGTTCGTTCCTTTCTGTTGTTGGGTAGTAGTCTATTTATGATTATAAGACAGTTTGCTTATCTATTTGCTAGATGAAAGACATTTCCAATATTGGACAACTGTGAGTGAAACTGATATAATCATAAGTCTTGGAGGGGATAATAAAGTCATATGGCAAGTAAAAGTTTAACTCCACGATGATGGGGTTCACTTAGGTATTTTTATATGTGTACCTAGAAAAATTATGTGAGATTCATTCTACTGTCTTTCCTATTCCTATTCCCCCTCCTTTTCTTTCATTCCCCTTTGTCTTATCTACTGAACTTCTCTTCTTCCCACCCACAAGAATGGGGTCCTAATTAGAATAAGATATATCCTATGCTTGTATAGTTTTATCAAAATGGATTCTACTGTCAGGTGTAACTAAGAAGAACCAAAAAAATAAAATAAAATTTAAAAATGTTAATCAGATCTAAAAAAATTCTGCACAGTACATCCAAATTAGTGTTTGATTAAAAATTTGGTGCAATTGATGCATAGAATTAACCATGACAGTGGGAAAAACAGAAAATAGTAATGTATGAATGTTACATTTGTAATATTATCAAATTGCCTGAAAAATAATGGGTGATGCTGAGTAGGGTAAGCATGTTGAGGAATATTGAAAAGGTCAAAGATGTCCTGCATGAGGGAGTACCACTTGATCTGAGACAGACTGAGAAATCAGGTCAGCCAGGAGCAAAGAGGTATCAAAATGTGGTTGGAAATCAGAGAGGATACTTACATGTGAATAAGGTTTTTATATGCCCATGGTAAGAATTTATGGTTTAAGTGCAGAAGGAAATATAATGGGAGCATATAAAAGGACATATATATATATATATATATATATATATATAGACATATATATATAATATACATAATATATATATTCTTATAGATAGATGCTATCTAGATATCTATCTATCTATCAATCATCTATTTTTTTAAGATAGCCCAGGCTGTTGCCCAGGTTCGCCCCAAACTCTAGACAATTCCTGAGCTCAACCTATCTTTCTGCCTCAACATCCCAAGTAGCTGCAATTATAGTCAGGGGCTTCTCTGTCCAACTATGATTTATGTTCTTAAAAGGCTACTTTTTCTGCTGTGTGGAATATGGGCTGTTGAATAGGAGACTGGAAAACAATTTAAGAATGCAGACAGAAGAAACTTATCTAGGCAGCAAATACTTCCATGTGACTGATGATGGTATTTGATAGGCAAAAAACAAGGAAACTGGATGATTTTCTACATTTATTAAAAGTAAGATAATTCCGGATGCTTTAGGTTCTTTTTCATTTATCATAAAAATTCATGTGTAAGTTGTTTTTATAAAAATAACAAATCTATGTGTTTGGGTTTGTATGTACTATTGTAATATTTTTACTAAAGAAATCTTACTCTTATTTTTCCCCAACACACAGACTAGATTAATTAAAACAAAATGAATTGGTATTTGAACTGTTGAAAAGACTAAGTCAAGAAGATATGGTTCTATTACAAATTTTGGTTAAAACTGTTTTCAATACTCAAAAAAGACAAAATGGAATAAATTCATTTTGTTTCTGTGGTTTTATTTGTAAAGATAGAAAAAAGCTGGGTATTCTCAAAAGGTGTTTTTACTTTTATACTTTGGAACTTGTATCTTTCAAGAATTCAGAGATTTTTTTTTTGTCCACTGTTTATTTTCTGTATGCTTTATGAAACCCTGTATGAACTTATAAAACTTTATCAGACATTTATTTTTGTTTTGTTGTTAGTGATTTTAACTTCATTTCCACAACTTATGAAAGGCATAAATAATGCACATTGCTTTCTGCTCTAAATGTATTGCACAGAAATAGCTTCACATGAGGTACTTGTCAGATTTCCAGTTGCCGTCCCAATATCCACTGTTCCTTTTATTTCCCTCAATAACTGAAACCTGACTATTTATGGTAGTTCTGGGGAAATTCTGCATTGTCCTGTCTCTCACTGGCAGCTGGGTGTGAAGAGGGGATGTCAACAATAACTGTGGGGATTCTTTTGAGAACTCTTTGAAGTGATTTCTCTATACTTCTAGCCCTTCCACACAACATAACCATTAACATTTCCTTTTTTGTATTTCCTTATACTCATTTTTCATTTTACTTTTCCGAAGCCAAAAAGTCATTTTATTATTTTTATAACACCTGATTTTTTGAACCCAGAATTCATTTTAAATTTTTTATTTGTTTTAATTAGTTATACATGACAGTAAAATTAACTTTGATTTATCATATATAATGGAGTATTAAATTCTCATTCTTCTGACTATACATGAGGTAAAATCCCCAAATCATTGAGTTTTGAGAATTTTTTTATGTGTTCCAATGCCAGGGTCCAGCCCTAGAAGGAGTCGGGGGTCCTGGGTGGATGGGATAGCAAACAGAGACACCAAGCGTTCTGAGGCTCATTCCGCTGTATTCACACTCTCAGGGGATTAATATACTGTTAATTTTGACTCATAGCTCAGGCTTGTGGTTACATACGAGGAAATTATTTACAGAGCTAAGAAGTTTGTTTCACAGCACAGACATTAAGATTAAATCATAGCTATTCTAAGATTACATTTGTATGTACTTTTATTTTTAACTAAGAATCAAGACTTGGGTAATTTCTTCTAGCTATGTACTTTACTTTATGGTTAATCTAAATCATTTATTTTACGTAAGAGGTGGGAACAACATTTTCTGTACCAACTATTCGATTGTCTAATAAATGCTTGCTATTGTTCCTTAAGGAGGCCCATGACATACTAACCTTTCCAGGAACCTGAGTGTTTGGCCTCCAACCCATTTACCATAATTTCACACTTATTCATTGTCCTTCATCATTATTTCATTCAGAAGGGACCTATTACAATTTTTTTGTGTGTGTTCCAATGTAGTGACATTGCCTAGGAAATTATTTTCTAATTTTCTCAAGAAGCTTGCACTCATTACCAATATTCCCAGAAATCCAATTATACACAGGAGCATGCCACGTCTATGACTCCAGGAGGGTGAAGACCGTGCAGCATCCTCTGTCCCAGCAGAGCCATGTCATGCAGTGGGGTGGGGAATAGACGTGGCATTCCAAATACAAGTTCCTTGTAGATATGTGATTTACAAATACTGTCTTCCAGGCTAGAGCTTTCATTTTCATTATCTTACAAGTGTTTTTAATAGACCAAAAAATTTCAATTTTTAATGAAGTCCAGTTTATCTTATTTCATGGATTTTGCTTTAGTGTTGCATCTAAAACCTCTTGGCCTAATTCAAAATCAGAAATATTTTCTGCTATGTTTTTCCTGAAAACTTCATAGTGTTACACCTTACATTTACGACATTTTGTGATCCATTTTGCATTAATTTTGTATAAACACATACCTTGGGTTTCCCTCACTCAGCATACAGATGTCCAGTTGGTCAACCACCATTTATTGGAAAGATTAGCCTTTCTTTATTTAATCACCTCCATCTTTGTAAAACTCAATTGGCAAAATTTGCGTGGGTTAATATCTGGACCCTCTTTCAATTTCACTGATCTATGTCTGTCTTTTCACAAATACCACATTATCTTGATTTCTATTGCATTAGAATATATATTAAAACTATGTATTGCAATTCTTCCAACTTTATTCTTTTGCAAAATTCTTTTAGCTATTCTAGTTCCTTTTCTTTGTCATACAAACTTTAAAAGTAACTGATAGATATCTGAAATTTATACAAAACCCTCAAAGCTCAACAACAACAACAAAAAAACAACCAGCCTGAAAATAGGCAGAAAGCATGAACAGACATTTTTCAAAGAGATATTCACAAGGAAACTAAACACACGAAAAGATGGCCAACATCTTTCCATTTAGTTAGTTCTTCTTTGATTTCTTTCAATGGTGTATTGTAGTTTTCATCATTGAGATTCTGCACAGACTTATTTACTATTGCATTTAATTTTGATTTCCAATCATTATTCACAAGAATATTGAAATATGTTTAAAAATTGTGTGTTGATCCCATATTCTACGAACTCACTAAAATGTATACATTAGTTTTAGACCCTTTTTTGAAGATACCTTGGATAGTGTGCATAGATTATCATGCCAACTGTGAAAAGAGTTTTATTTCACCCATGTCAACTTGTGTGTCTTCTATTTCTTTTACTTGCTCTGCGGTACTGTCTAGGATTTCCAGTATGATGGCAAATGGGAATTCCAAAAGCAGACATCCTTGCTTTGCCCCTGATCATAAGAGAAAAGCATTCAGAATTTTGCCATTAAGTATATGTTTCCTGTTAAGCTTTTCCTGATGCCCTTTATGAAATTAAGGAAATTCACTTCTATTCTCAGCCTGGTGAGAATGTTATCATGAATGGATGTTGAAATTTTACAAGTGCTTTTTCTGAATGTATTGATATGTTCAAATAATTTCTCTTCAACAGTCTGTTAACAGAGTGAATTCTATTGATTAATTTTTCTAATGTTAAATTAGCCTTACATGCTTGGAATAAGTCCTACTTAATCAAGACTTATTTTCTTTGTTATATAATATTGAATTTTCTTTGCTAAAATTTTATTGAAGATTATCACATCTATATTCATGAGGGGTATTAGTCTATAATGCATTTGTTTTGGTTTAGTAGCAGGTAATACTTTCCTCAGAAAATGCTCTGTTCTAGTTTCTGGAAGAAATTTTGTAGAAACTTTATAATTTCTTCTTCAAATCTCTGGCAGAATTTTCCAGCAAAAAATATTTGAGCATGGATTATTTGTCAGAAGGTTTTGTACTAGAACAAAAATAGTGAATGGTAGTGATGATGCAGAGAAGGGGAACTCTCGTACACTGTTGGTTGAAATTTAAATCAGCACAGCAATTATGGAAAACACTGTAGAGATTACTCAAAAAAACTAGAAAGAGTTCCACCATATGATTCAGCAATTCCACTCCTGGGTATGTATTCAAAGGGAATAAAATCAGTGTGTTGAAGAGATACCTGTACATCCATGTTTATTTCAGCACTATTCAAAATAGCCAAGATATGAAATCAACCTAGGGGTCCATCAATTGATAAATGAATAAAGAAAATGTGGTATACCAATGGAATATTATTTGACCATAAAAACTCATAAATCCTCACTTGCAACATAGATGGAACTAGAGGATATTCTACTAAATGAAATAGATCAGGTACACAGAGACAATGCCTGTTATCACTTAGATGCAGATGCAAAAAAGGTGATTTTATAGAAGTAGAGTAGAAGAATGGTTACCTTAGGCTGGGCAGGATGTGGGGAAGGTATGTAGAGAGAGGATTGTTAACAGGTAATGGGAAAAATTGGAATGGGAATAATTTAGAATAACTTCTAAAGCTCTGTGGCACAGCAGGTAACCATGCTAACAATACTTCATTGTATATTTCAAAATATATAGAGGAGATTTTTGAATGTCCCCAACACAAAAGAAATAATAAATATTTGAGTCAATGGATAAACTATTCATATTGCTACAGCCCCTTTCTCTATATTCTTGACAGCATTTGTTATTTGTGTCTTTTTGATAATAATCATTTTAACTGGGGTGAGATGATACTTACTGAGGTTTGGGTTTACATTTCCTTGATAATTAGTGATGCTGAGCATTTCTTCCATAAGTTTGTTGGCTCTTTATAGCCCTTTGAGAAATACCTACTTAGATCATTTAAGCAATTTTAGTTCAGATTATTTGCTATTTTGCTGTTGAATTGTTTGTATTCCTTATTGTTATGGTTGGTATATGAGTTGTCTCCCCCAAAAGCTTACATCTGAGCCAATGCAAGATCATTCAGAGATGAAGTTAATTAATTATGAAAACTTACACCTAATTAGTGGATTAATCTTATATGGATTAATTGGATGGAAACTATAGGTAAGTTGGGTGTGGCTAGAGAACATAGGCCACTGGGACATGCCTTTGAGGTTTATATTTTGTCCCTGGTGAGTAGTATGCTGTCCTTCCTTCCTCTCTCCCTCCCCACTGCTTCCCCAGCCCCCCACCCCCCCAACCCCGCCTCTGTCTCTCTCCTTCCTGTTGCCATGTCCTGAGCTGCTTTCCTCCAGTCCTTAGCTATGGAATTGGTAATCTGTGGGCTGAGATCTCAGAAGTCATGAGCTAAAATAAACTTTTCCTACTTAATTTTTCTTATCAGGTTTTTTAGTCACAGCAATGGAAAAGCTAACTGAAACAGAAAACAGAAATTGGTACATCAAGTAGGGCCATTGCTATGACTAACCTGACCATGTGGTTCAGAAGCCTTCGAAGATGATTTTTTTTTTCAGGGTGGGTTTGAAAAGTTTAGAGATGCAAGCTGGGAAATCTTAAGAATGTTGTAAGCTGAGATTATTGGTTGATTGTAGTGGGAGCTCACAAGACCAGAATGCCAACAGGACACTGGACAGTAAAGTCTGGGTTCATGAGGTTTCTGAGGAAAATGAGAACTTCATCAAAAACTGGACTAAAGGCCATTCATGTTACATTTTGGAAAAAAAGTTGTCTACAATTTGCCCATGTCCTGACACTTTCTTTCAATCTGAATTTAAAGGACTGGATTGATTAATCTGTCAGAAGAAATTTCAAGGCAGCATATCATGTTTACACTAATTTTGATGCTCTTTTCATTTCTGAAATTTCAAATTTCCCTCTGTATTTCTTTCAATTTAAATAACTTCCTCTAATATTTCTTTTCTTTATTTGTGTTATTTTGGGTTTTTTATTTTTTATTTTATTTTTTATTTTTACATACTGCATTTTGATTCATTGTGCACAAATGGGGTACAACTTCTCATTTCTATGGTTGTGCATGATGTAGATATAATCAGGTTGGGGGGAGTGGAGGGTGAGAGAAAAATGGAAGTCCTTTAGTATTTCTTTTAGACTGGTACTACTGAAAACTTTTTTATTTTTCTTCATTTAAAAGTGTCTTTATGCTGTATTCGTTCTTGAAGGACATTGTCACTGTATACAGAGTTATTTGGTTGAAAGATATTTTTTTCTTTTATCATTGTATCATTTCTTTTTACCATTTTCTTTTACCTTTTTATTTCATCTTGTTGTTACACTACCTTCTAACCTCCATGGTTTCCAATGAGAAATCCATAGTCATTCAAATAGTTCTGAGTAGTTTTCTTTGAGTTTTTTCTGTTTGGGGTGAACTGGCCTTCTTGATAAAATCATGCCTTCCTCCAAATTCAGGAAGTTTTCAATAATATTTCTTCAAGTATTTTTTTTTCACAAGTCTCACTCTGTTATCCTTCTGGGACTCCAGCAACATTAACACTAGGTCATTTGATATTGCCCCACAGGTCTGTGAATCTCTCTTCAATTTTCTAAATCTGTTATCTCTTTTAACAGAAGATAAAATTTGAAAATTTGATGCCCAAATTTGGTAATTCCTCTTTAATATTGTTGTGTTTTGTTTGCTTGCTTGTTTTTATTGTTATGGTGGTGTTGGAGATCAAACCTGGGGTCTCATACATGCTAGGCAAGAGCTACACCTCCACACCTTATAATTCCTATTGTTATATCTTTAAGTTCACTAACCCATCTTTTACTACTCTAATATTTATTGAATGAATATTTTATTTAGAATACCTTATTTTTCATTTCTCAAATTTATATTTGGTTCCTTTTTGTAAGTTCTTATTTTACATTGAGATCTTTTATCACTCTATTCATTTCAAGAGTATTCTGCATTGAGTTTAGTACTCTTTTAAAGTCTTTGATAATTCTAACTTCTGTGTAATTTCATGTTTGCCATCTGGCACCTCATCAGGGATTTATATTGCTTTTTATTTCCCAAAGCCATTACTCTACCTCTTTGGGTCTTTTCTACAAGTGTGATTCTAGGGGATGGACCAGGATTTATATTAGTTAATACACAGAATCTTTGGATGTTCAAATCACTTATAAAAAATATATAATTGTTTTATATAACCTGCATCCATTCTCCTATAATTTTCAATTGTCTCTAGATTACTTACAATACCTAATACAATGTAAATGCTATATAAATAGTTATCCATATTGTTTATAGAATAATATATGTGTTTAGTACTGATGAATTTTTTTAATATTTTTGATTTGCAGTTGGTTAAATGTGCAGATGTAGAACTCATGGATGAAGATGGGCTACTGTAACACATCTATCTATTTGATATATTTCTCATACATACATATAAAATATATGTGCATATATAATAAGCCAGCTTTATAAAACTACTTTTGGGGAATAATTAGCACCTTGGAAATATTTTAATGGCTTTATAAATCAGCTACAAAGCTAAACTTTTCCATTCTTTCCTTGTAATATCATTGCATACAAAACTTAAGTGTAGGAAACCAAAGAGAAATTATGGTGTAAGTCACTTTAGCTCTTGGTGAATAGCTGAGCTTGGTTATAGTGGAATAAATAGCAACCCGGAATGAATAAAAAGACCTAGGCAAGCAGTGTCTATGTCTTCACATAAACCAGGGGCTCTGAGGGCTCAGGGAAACATATGGTATGACTGGGCAGCTCCACTTTACATTAGGGAGAACAATTGGACCATTTGCTCAATTACCAGTAAGTATGTTGTTTGAACCCAACCCAGGAATTCATAGATAAATTTGGGCCCTGGTGAAATATCACCTTCCCTGTTTTTGCTTATAAAATAACTATAAAAGAAAAAGTAAGGAGAGAATTGCAGTTAAAAAAAGGGTACTAAAATTTGGTAGATGTCCACGCAAAGGTGAATGTATAAACAAATGGTGAAATATTCATAGAATGCATTACTACTTAGCAATGAAAAGAATACACTGTTGATACCTCCTATAATAATATGGATGAATTTCAAAAGCACTACACTGAGCAAAAGAAGCCAGACAAAAGAATGCTGATATTGTAATGCCATCAGCATGGCTTTCTACTGAAAGGAGAACTAGCCCGTGATGACAGGAAATAGATTATTGGTTTACTGAGACAGAGACTGGGGCTGAGCATCACCTCAAAGGGGCACAAGGGAAATTTCTGCATGATCTAAATAGTCTACATCATGGTTGTGGTGATGATTATATGAGAGTGTGTATTTTTCCAAATTCATCAAACTAAATGCTTAAAATAGGTGCATTTTATTCTATATAAATTAATACCTTGATAAATTTTATTAAGATTCTAAAAATAGGTTGGTAGCACACAAAGCAAAAACAGCTAAATAATTTTAATTATGAGGTTCCATTTAAGAGTATTGATTTACAAAAGCTTTTCCCTGCTGAGTGAACATCTGGGTGGCATTGCCTACAATTGTTCTTCTCAGTCTTAACTGGATAGCGAAACCACATGGATACTTTTTAAAATTCAACTTTATTGTGCTGTAGTGTATCCTGGTCCTAGGAATTTTTTTAGAGCTCCTGAGTGATTGCAGCATATAGCTAGGGTGGAGGACCCCTGAGATGGTGACCCCCCTCCACCTGCCCAGTGCTCCCCTGGCAGAGCATGCAACACCATGACTATGCTATGTCCTGGGTGTCTTCTGAGGATAGGGAAATACTAAGGTTAAGCCAGTGCAGACTGACAGGCATTGGCCATTCCAGAAAGAGGTTCTGAGAGGAAAACAGGATCAGTCTCACAGATTTACTTGGGCACATAATGTTTTGTTCTGTTTTGTTTTACAGTACTGGAGATGGAACCCAGGGCCTCACATAACCTAGGCAAGCACTCTACCACTGAGCTACAAATCCATTATTTGGGTTCTGTTGATCTATCAGTCCTTTTGCAGAAGAGCTAGATCAGGTTGGGTTCATGGAAATCATATATTTTATTATCTCAAAATTAAGGAGGACAAAGATAGATATACAGAGGTAAAACTCAGTATCATTTAGTGGCCCTCTGAAGATGGAGGAAGGAGTTAATATTCAGGTGCCAAGCACTTTATAAACATGATCTTATTAAATTATTTGCTTTTTCTGTAGAATATCTTGTACCAAGATTAGTGCATTTAGTAATATGGCAACTGAGGCTCAAAGTCATTTATGTCACCCAACCCCACACAGTAAGTAGCAAAGCCAGGAATTGAGAACTCACTTTCCCTAAAACCTGAGCATGCTCTTTCTACTAGGACACACTGCCTCCTACTACTATCTTGAAAACTGATAGTAACAGCAGCAGAAATAATATCTGGTAAAAGTCTTCTCTGTGCTGGGAACAGATCTAAGATTGCATCTGTACCTGTATCTTTGTCTAGACCTATACCTATACCTACATAGAGATATACAAAAGGTCTCTTAATCTTCATGCCAACTCTAAGAAGACGAAATTATTATTATCCTCATTAAATACAGTATAAAGATGGTGCAGAGAGGTTAAATAATTTTCTCAAGGTCACAAAGCTACAGAAGATAGAAATTACTTAACGGTAATCCTTCTCTAAATACACCCTACTTAACAATGCCAGCTAAGGAAAAGATAAGAGAATTTTGCTAACCTTGCCTTCAACCTCAATATTCAATACAACTCAATACAATTATGATTTTTAAAATACCACCTCTTGCCTTCAGACTTTGCAAACTTGTGATAGTCCATTTTGACTGCAGTGATTGCGGTACATGGGAAAGAACTGGTTATTGCAAACTCCGATTTGCAAGATCAATGTGAATATTATTACCCATCATTTTAGAAAATCATAGATTAGCAAGCTGGAAAAACTCTTCTGACAGCTTCTGCAGCGAGAGAAGCAATGCATTGTGTCTGACATGGTGAAAGGGATGTAGAAAGTAGTGCTCAGAGCAAGGATTGTCAGCTGGAATTGACTATGGAAAAATGGAGCCTGCTTTCTTTATCAGATTCACTTCCAAAGCAGCAACCTGTGAGTCAGGGCTTCACATTTCACTGACATATGCAAGATCTTACAGCACTAAGCCCTACAGGGCAAATGCAAATGTGGAAATGTGAACCGGGTCCAACCCAGTCTCATACCTCATCAGCACAACTGTCAGCTGAGTTTTCACCCAGAAACTTTTATTCTTAATAATGCAATCAGAACTGGAAGAGAATCATGGGATCCATCACGCTGGCAGCATTTTTACTTGAATATATTTTATATACGTACACTCATATCAAGGTTAAAGGTAAGCAGAAATGATTCCGTTATCAATGACAGATGATTTAATGGATAACTGGTTCAATACAACAATTTAAACACTTATGAGTTACAACAAACTTCATTTAAAAGGCACCCATATTCATTCAGCTGTTATTCATACACTTGTAAGTCCATGTCCCTAGAGCTTTTCTCCCTCTGAGGGGCTCCTTCCTGCCAGTCTAGGCCCAGGCTCAGGTGGGAGTCTTCAGGAAGAACACTCTTGGGGGCCCTCCAGCACAGCAGGGTGCCTCTCCACTTGCCTTCTCATCAAGCTGTGCTGGCAGACAAGGGTGGCAGTCACGTCCTCTCCTTGGGCAGCCAATGTGGCAGCACCAGAGGTCATCAGCAAGCAAGTTCTACCCTTGTGTATTCCATTTGCTGGGTAGAATTGGTTTATCGAGCGCTTTTTCTCATCAGAGTGTAGACATAAATGAGTTCTATTTTTTTCCATCTCTGCTTTATCCCCACTTTATCAAATCCACATTTTCTGTCTCTTAACTACATCTTGGGGAAATTCCAAACTGTTTCCTCAAGTTTCACTACTAGAGCTGGTCTGGACTAGTTTTAAATTTCAGCCTTGTGCTCACTTCAAAACTTTCCACATCAGCCAACCACTAGACTTGTAGCTGAATTCACAAAGTGTGGACAGAAGGGGATGTGGCACACACACACTCCCGCCTGCCCTCCCAGGCTCTACTTCTTCCAAGTTCTTAAGAAATGGAAGGAAAAGAAGCCATTCTTGCATGGGCACATAATAAGACCAGTTCTTCTTGTCCTCTGAGACTGCTCTTCTGGCCTTCACCTCTGGCTCTCAAGACCCTAAGACCATGTGTCAGGTCTCCTCCAAGTGTTTACAAGCACAGAGGTGGGCTCCCTGAAGCAAAGGCCAGATCCAACTCCACCCTTCCCATAGCCCCAGCCCCACAGCCTTTGCCCAGTTGCTTCCCACAAACTCTGCTGGTAGAATCTCCTTATCTATAGGCACCCTCTAGCATAAGCCCAGCTCTGCAGCATGCCTTTGACTGACAAGCTCATCTTTGTCAAGTCAAATAGGAAGGTGGGATATAGCCAGTTTCCCTGCTTTCCCTCTTTCCAAGTCCTTACTCTCTTGGGCCTGCTCAGTATGAACAGGGGTCAATGAGCAAGGTCACTGCCCAAGCAGGTATTCAACCTGAGAATAAAAATGTCTTGTTGCAGGGTAGATGCCTACAGTCTCACAAGTGCTCTTGAGGACTATGCACCTTCCTTGCTTTAGACAGAAAAACATAGCTCTCCTTCCTCCTCTGCATGGAAGTTGGGAAAGGCTCTCCCCACAGTGCTCTTGCCACAAGATTGTCAACAATGACTATCTCCCAATCCAATATTCCCACTGTAGAGATAAAGGACAGTGGGACTGGGTGGGTCATGGGTAGAGGAAGGCTTGCATCTGCCACATTTTGGGTCTGAAGTTTTCAGTTAAAATGTAAGACTCTCGATTAAATTTAAATTTATGATAAAGAACAAATTGCTTTTAGCATAAGAATGTCCAAAATGTTGCTTTTGACATCTTTATTTAATAATGAACTTTTAAGTATAAGGATGAAATATTTAGGACATCCTTATAGTAAAAATAATTTATCATTTATCATAATTAAATAAATTATCATTTAAATACTGGATATCCTGTTTGTACACTTGCTGATTTTAGCAAACCCATGATTCCTCCTATGGTCTGAATGTATGTGTCCCTCCAAAATGTATATGTTGGAACCTAACACCCAATGTGATAGTATTAAGAGGTGGGGCCTTTGGGGAAGTGATTAAGTCATGAGCACTCTGCCCTCATGAATGGGATTAGTGCTTTTATAAAAGAGGCTGAAGAAGTACCCTAGTTCCTTTTGCCCTTCTGTCTCTTCTGACATGTGTGGACACAGCATTTTCTCCTCTGAAGAATGCAACAACTGAGCACTATTTATCTTGGAAGGAGAGAGCAAGCCCTTACTATAAACTGAATCTGCCAGCTCCTTGACCTTGTACCTTTAAGTCTCCAGACTCAAGAAAAAAATTGATTCCTATTCTTTATAAATTACCCAGTCTGAGGTATTTTGTTGTAGCAATACAAATGAACAAAACAGGTCCGGTTGGTTATGCCTTGGTAATTCTTCTCAGATTGTAAGTGACTCTTATTTTTAGCTTTGGTATATAGGCAACATTCTGGAATTAAAAAGAGGGCCTATCAGCAACCTCTCATAGATGATTTTATGTCCAGTTTCCCTCTTCATGTTGCCAAGGACTCTCTGTGCTCTCTTATCTGTGCCCATTTGATTGGCTTCCCAACAGAGTCTATGCGCTTCTTCCCACTGAGATCTGGGAAAGGCCACCGGCCCACAGTGTTCTTCAGTAGGGCACCTGCTCTGCTTGCTCGTTGCACCTGAACTGTTAGGCCCACGAGCATTTTCAAGAAATATTGATGTGCTGATTTTGCTGCCTGCATCTATCCACAGCTTCAGGAATCTTCATGTCTGAGTTCAATGCTCAGAGTTAATTATGAGCATTCATCCCTACAAAAGGTTTGATTTGTCCAACCCTAACTGATAGCACAGAAACATAATTATCCTAGAGCTGCCCGACAATTGGCCCTTAAAGGAAGCCCAAAGCAACAGTTCAGCCAACTACACCACACAGGGGCCAGGGTGAGCTGGGTGACCTGGTAGCAGTCGTGTGGGGCTGATAAGCAGCCTGGAGCACATTCTTTGGTCTGAATGCCTCAAATTTGAATTGACTTGGACCAAGTACCCCACCAATGCACATTCTCCTCCCATTGATCCCTCATGGTAGACTCTATCAGAGTTCCTCCCAGATCACTGGTCCTCATTTATTGTGCCTGTGGTCACTCTCCCATTAGTTTGGTCTGACTTTGAACAATCTACACCTATGGCTTTCTATGAACAACTGCTCTTGACTACTGGAGCAGTTTTGCCCACACAGAAAATGAGTAGAAATGCCAGTTCCTACTTCTCCCTTATAGAATGTTATGGTTTAGATATGAGGCATTCCTCCAAAATCTCCTGGGTGAGAAAATGCAAGAACATTCAGAGGTGAAATGATTAGATTATAAGAGTTGTAACTTGATTGGTGGATTAATCCACTGATATGAATTAACTGGGTGGTAAATGTAGGCAGGTAGGATGTACCTGGAGGAAGTAGATCACTGGGGACTTGCCTTTGGGGTTTATATTTTGTCCCTGACGAGGAGAGAACTCTCTCTGCACTTCCTGATTGCTGTGTCCTGAGCTGCTTTCCTCCACCACACCCTTCCGCCATAATGTTCTGTCACCCTGGACTCAGAGCTATGGAGTCAGCCAACCTTGAGCTGAGACCTCTGAAGCGGTGAACCCAAAACAAACTTTACCTTCTCTACATTATTCTTGTCAGGTCTTTTGGTCAGGCGACCCAGAATCTGACTAAACAGGGCCTCTGACCAATGACTTATAGAAGAGGGAGACCAGAAGCCCAACTTCTTCCCTCCAACAAGGATAACTGTGAGGTATTACTTATATTTTTTAGGTGTCCTTTGTGCCCACACAGAAACCCTCTCTGGCATTTCCTGTCATTGCAGCCTTATTTTACTTCTTCCCATTCCCTGTCCTTCTATCCCATGCCTTTGCCAGCTCCTCCTCATACATACTTTATTAAGTGTGCACCCTTATCTCGTGGTGTGCTTCTGCAGAATTTCGTAGAAGACATTCTCTTTTGACTAGGAAACAGAACAAATAAAAGCAAAAACTACTGGAGAAAGCCTCCCCCTCTTTAATTTATACATATTTCTTCCACAACTGTCCACTCATGTGCTCAAGTGCCCTCCCACTGGTATTACATTAATCCACTCAGAATGAAAGCCCTGAGAAATTAAATAAAAATCTTGCACTTTGTGGAATGTTTATACAGATAGATTTTTTTCTGGATAGGACCAGGCATTTTAATATTACTTACCGCTAATTAGCTCTAAGGAAACTCAAGCATTTCAAAGTCATGGTTCTGGCAAAAAGAATTGAAACACACAGAAAGAAAATCAAAATTGTAATTTTCTAGAGTAGTCATATAATTGTGTAAGTGTATTGGGGGGGAAGAAGAGTCACTTTCTAATTAGTAGAAAACTTCTAAGAATCCCAAGCCACACTAAGCATTTTTATGAAAACTCCAATGGAAATCAAGTGCCTTGGCAGTCATTTTTTTTTTAACTTAAGAGGTTTATACTCAGTCAACTAAGAGAGTCATTTCCTATAAGGAGCCCCTCTGTGCCCACAAATAAGCCTGAATTTGCTTGAGGGTGTGGTGGGAAGGAGAGAAACAGGCAGCCCCCTTTCACTGCCTCTGAAGAACCAGTCCATACCATGGCCTCTTTGATAATCAGGTGTCTTAGATGGGCTCTGCAGAAGTAGAGCTGAGGGAGGCGTGCCCTTAGGTGAAACCTGTAGGGGATGAGGGAAGAGGGTAAGGCAGATAAGAAAAGGCAAGTGAAGATGCTGTTTTTGCTAAGGTTTAACCTCATCTGACCCCACAAAGGAACTCTATGTCCTTCCCAGAAGCAAAGGAACTGATATCTTTTACCCTTGGCAAGTCATTCATTGGCCATGGGCTGTCTGGAGGAGGTAGGAAGGACAGGAAATTGTAACCACCCAGCATCTCTGACTATGATGGCATCAACCAAGGAGAGAACTTATCTGGAGAAAGGAGAGGCTGTTAACAACCAGTACCCACAGAAACTGAAGGCAGACACCCCAGCCTAGTAAAGAGGTGAGGACACCAGAAGCATCATGTCATCTCAAGAACTTCGTGTACCAGAGGAAATGCCAATTCAGGAGACTCACTCTGTGGGCCTAAAGTGTGCCTTCCCATTCAGTAGTGTTCCAATAATTTTCTAAAGAAGGAAACTAATCTTCAAATCATTCCAGTCTAAAATTACCCAAGGCTGGCGTCACACTGAAACAAAATGACTTCTTTTTTCTCTTGCAACGTGGTGTTTTGCCTTTATATTAAAAGATGTGCATCTCATCCTCTCTAGCTCCCCACCTTCTCTCTGGGGCCCTCACCCAGTTCACTGCCTATTCCTTAGGGTTTTGTTCTAAGTGCAGGGGATCTTGCTTTAAGGAAACAGGATGTGCCTATGACTGAAATCTGATGTCCCCAGCTCACCCAGGGAAGAAGCCTGAATATGAACAGGTTCAGGTTCTCACCTTTTGATAATGAAATTAGGAGAGGCATTTCCAGTAACTGCATATTTCTTTTAAGTATCAGAAATCACAGGACATGGTCCCATGGGAGACTGGGTCAAACTGGGCCATGTCAGTGGCCATCTCCGAGAGCCCAGGGATGCCACAGATTTGTCTGCATCCAACCAGACTCCTGGAGAGTGAGTCACAGGCAGGAGCAGGACCATGCTCTGGGTGACAAGAAAACTTCAGTCTGACACGCCCAGGAAGTTCAAGAAAAGTGCCACATGAGACATCTTAGTCAATTCAGAGGCCTTTTTAAACTAAATAGCCAGTTTCTGAAAAGCTGCATTTTGAATGGGCCATTTAAAGACTCAAAATCAGCACTGAGTTCAGAAGAGCATGAAAGGGGGCGGCAAGCAGCCCTTTGTCAGCATCCCTACCAGACCACTGCTCCTACTGAGCTCAGGTCTGTCTGTCAAGATTCACAGAGCATCCTCCCCACTGAGCCGCTGAGCTGGGGGCTCAGAGCTCTGTGTTCTGGGGACCATTTTCATGGTAAGGAGCGTGAAAGGGAGGATAGTGGGTGGTGACTTTTGTTTGAAATGCATTGTGTTTGGGAACCTTTTGAAGAGCAAAAAATAGACCTATTTATTGACCTAAAGCCATCCATGAAATGGAATATGATCTCTAGTGCAAAGAATATAATAGAAATTTCCCAATATTGTAGTTATCTGGAGTTAAAAAAAAAAAGGAGCTGAGAAGACATTTTTTCCTTCATCTATGGTCCTGATACTGTATTTCCTGCAGAATTCTGAATAGGGATAGGGATGGGGAGATATGTGTGTGTGTGTGTGTGTGTTTGTGTGTATCTCTATATATCTATATAGATGTATATAGATATAGATTAGATAGATGATAGATAGATAGATAGATAGATAGATAGATAGATAGATAGATAGATAGACTTTAACAGATTCCTTTTTACAGCCTTTGTGAAATCTGGTGAGACTGTTCACTACACCTTGTTATTAACAACTGACCATCACATACTTCCATGTATTATCTCACAAAATGCTTAAGGCACCACATAAAGGAAAAACAAAGAACTATATCCACATTAAAATGATGAAGAAACTGAGGCACAGGACATCATTGAGTTTGCTCAAGACCACATGCCCAGCAAACAGTTCTAAGATTTGAAGCCTGCTCAGTCTGACCCAAGGCCTGCACTCTGAGCAATGTTTCATTTGATGGGAGAAAGGTACACTCTAGAGAGCAGCCACCATCAGCAGGCGCTCCGTGTGACCTTTGAAAGGGAAAGCAGAGAGCAAGACACGGATGTGCTCCAACATTCCCAAGAGCTGGTTTCTCTTCAGTGCACCAGACTGACATCATGCTGTTCACAGCTTGACTAGAGGTGGTGTGTGGATTGACAGCTCAGTCACCACTGACTCATCTCTGTCCTTCATCCTTTGTGGCCAGTCACCCACCATTGAAATGGACTTTCCTTTGAAATGACTCATGACCATCTTCCCTCACTATATTTTTTCCTCCACTTTGGACTCAGCCTTCATCTCTTCCTATTAAAATCACATCAACATTTCCCCCACTGACTTCTGTGACTCAGCTCTCTTTTCCCTCATCCTGTCTGCCCGCCCACTGCTGGACATGGCTCCTAAAATAGCATGCCCAACCTTTCGCTCCCCTGCTTGAATACCTGGGATAGCTATCAATTGTTCCTCAGCCTAAGCTCTATTTCCTGCCTTCTGTCTTCCCTCATCTCAGAGAACCAATGTCCATCCCCAGCCTATCCTCCTTTCTATCATCTGTCCTCTCGTACACCTGGCCAACATAATCACCCCCATGCTTGTTCCCCATGCTGTTACTTAAACCATATCCAAATGTCAAGGTCACATTCAAATTTCAATATATCCATGAAGGTGAGAAAGGGGCAAAGAACAGTAGCTGAATATCAAAGAAAAGGAAATGGGTTGCTAATACCTCCATCTCTCACTGCCCCTGCTCAAGGCTGCTAACACTTGAGAGATCTGCACTTTATAACGCAAGCAATTACCCCCAGGGGCTGCTCTTTCCAGCCTTTGGGCAAGTAGGCAAGATAGAAAGAAGAGGTTAGGGGTGGAGGAGGAAATCTAAGATCTATAAAGGGGCAAGACACATCCCTCTCGCAGGCATCCAGCTCTGGGCCCCGCCTTCTCTCCAGAGAAGTCAGCTATCTCTGTTCTGTCTCTTTCTTAAATAAAACTCACTTTCTACACTCTGGCATTTCCCGGGTGTTTAATCTTCAACACCAGGGGAAGGAGGACCTGATCCTGATTTCCAAGACCAATATCGAAGGCTGTTGCTTAACCCAAACCACAGTCCATGAATTTTCTATAGGTAAGAGAGCCATTTCAATTTAGATCACTGACGAAAGGAAAGACAGACAAGAGTCCAAATGCAGATACATGGTTTGGAAGTTATAGGAAAACATGATAAGGGGGAGAGGGAGAGGAACACAGACAAAGCAGCCAATACATCATAGAGCCAGTTAGTACTGCAGACACTGGGGCTTAGTCCTGTAGAGAAGAAGGGAGCCAGCTCAGGACATTCTATTATCCCACCCAGAGGGTGGTATTGGGACTGCAGTGGCCATCCACTATGGCTGGAGGGCTGCTCCCAGAAAGCATTCACTTCCCAACACTTCCGACCCATTAGCAAAACAGGCTCTAGAAAGAGCCCCAAAGGCAAGAAACACATTGCTAGAAGTTGGTATCAGATGGAGTCCACTAAGATGGTGAAGTGGGCTGATGTGAATGGGGCAGCACCAAGATCTAAGACAATAATGACTTCATTTACTACAACCCTCTTCTCTTGAGAGTGAAGAGAGTACCATTAATAATTATACTGAGATAGACAATGTTCAGGACTACCCTAAGCAAAATAGTATGTATGGCCTTGCATTTTAACTGTGACCTTTGCACCTAGGTGTGGCCCTTCTCTACACAGATGAGACTATTCTCCTTTAGGATACCATCTATAAAGTTCAGTTATGTGCTCTCCAAGAAGTCAGCTCAGTGCTTAGGACAGAAGATGATCAAAAAATATTGGATGGCTGCTCCTAGGAAGGAATAGCCATCAAAAATTCAGAATAAGAGATGACCCACCACAAAAGCACAGACTCTGAAATCAGATAGTCCTAGTTGCAGCCCAAACCCCACACTGACTCACTATTGAACCTGAATGTAGAAACTGCATGTCTCTGAACCCTGATTCCTCATTTCTCCAAGTGAAGATGATATTATATCTTCCTGTAGAGTTACTGAAGATCAGAGCCGTCTATGAAAAAAAGCACCTAGTGTTTAGTAAATCAAGCTACAGCAGAGTCATATTATTACAAAAGCTATCATTTAAATATAATGATATGATTTGTATCATTTTAGATCATTACCCTTCCATCACAAGCACGCACCCTATTTGTCTCATCTCAGCATTTGCTTTCCTTCCCTGTGGCTGTAGATGTTTCCACATGGCACACGGATTGACCCCTCATAAAATGCACTCTTTTCATGGGAGTAAGAAAAGACTGGATTTGACTGGAACTTCCCCTAAGTCAGGGGTAGACATGAATTTCGAAAGGTGGAAATATTTTCCAGCAAAGAAGTTTAGAGAATAAGATCTGGCATGAGCTACTGTCTGAATGGGCCAAAATCAGAATCTTAGAGTAAGTGCAACTATTTCTTACTGCTTAAAACTATGAATTAATAGGAAAGCCATAGTAGAAAGATACCTGAATTCTCAAAAGAAGATTTTTAATACCTTGGAAATAAAAGATCTTACTTATGCTCCTGAGCTGTGTTACTGATTTATGGCCAAAACTACTGCTTTTGATGTCCACTTTCTTTATATTCTTGGAAACACAAGAAAAACATTATTATCTTCTGCCATGATGTTCTGCCTCGCCTGGAGACCTGAGGAATGGAGCTGGCTGTCTATGGATTGAGACCTTGAAAACATGAACCCCAAAATAATTTTTTCTCCTCTAAAATTGTTCTGATCAGGACTTTTAATCACAGCAATGAAAAAGCGGACTAAAACAGTACCTAAAAGCATTGTACATAATGTTCAGGAAACATCCTTAAAAGACCCCTGGAAAAAACATTATTTGCTTTCTCTTTGTTCTTTCTCCTTGATTGGTAGAATGCGCAGGCATAATGACTGGAACCTGAGCAGCCATGCTAAACCATGAATTTAAGGCTTAAGTTAGTATTGTTTAGAGTTAACTCCTTGCTGTTTTATGTTTCTGTTTTTAATAGCTAACCAAAGTGTATATCTTCTTGCTTTTTGTTTATCAGTTTTAGAAATTATTTATTGATGATCTATAATATCAATAGATATTTGGTTTTATGACCCTCCACCCACCCACATACACATCCTTCATCTCAGTATGCCTCTATTACACAATACCTATGTAATTCAGATTCACTGCCAAGTCAAGTAGTACACTATGAACTTTTTTTCTTTTATAACTTTTTATTGCACCTGGAGTTAACAAAGGGTCTCTCTCTCTCTCATTTAGTTTTCTCCATAGTGATTGCTAATTCCCTCTGCATTGCTCAGTAGACTCACAGATCACTTTCTTTCTCTAGAATCTCCTTGCTGAGCCTTTGGTCTGCTGCACAGCCTCCTTTCACCGCTACCTAGGGGGCTGGGCTTTACCTCATTTCTGCTGGAATCCACCATTTTCTTAATATCAAGTGTCCTTTTTGTTTGTTTGTTTCTCACTTATTGCAGAGACCTACTTCCAGTAGCCTCCTAAAAAAGTGTGACTACATTACATGGAATGTCTCTGGTGAATTAGGACACATGGATGGCCCAGAATTTACACAGGTGTGGACTCAGCAGGAGACCTGGATGAAGTGATGTTAATAGAATATAGTGTCTTTTCTCTGCTTTTCTCAGCATCACAATGGTGATGCTGTGGAGGAAAATAACCAAGGCAGGGAAACACTCTCCATAATGGGCCTTTCCAGAAAGAGAGAAAAGACCTCAGCGAGAGGGTAGAGGCCAGAGATCTCGGAAATCTGGACGTTTTTCTTCAGAATGTGCTGCCTTTCAAAAATCTGACTTTCACTCTGTTAACTCACTCCCCAAGGGCAAAACAATGTTATGTGGCACTTTTTCCTCTCATTGCCTAGAGTGATGGAATCTGAAAGCAAGCTACCCAGCGCTCATTAGCTCTATAATTAACTGCATAGCTTTTTCAACTCAAAATCCTCCAGCGATGTACAATGGAATCAGTAGATAAAACAGCCCAATGAGAACAGGGCAGCCCTGTTAGCCGAGGTAACAAGCTGGCAGGTGTGTCTCGGAGCTGCCAGGAGCCCTGCCCTTTCCTTCCCAGGCTCTCAGCAGCCCTTCGTCTCACACTGCCAGTGAGCTACCATTTGGGGAAAATCACAGTTTTGTGCCATTTCTCGAGCAAGCATGAATGGGTAACTTGGAAAGTCTGTTTTGCTCCAGGTAGAAAACCAGTCATGATGAATTAATCCAATACACTTTCTTGATTTTTAATTTAAAATTGTACCTTGAAGTGTATTAGCGGAAAGGCTGTGCAGCGGGCAAACACACAAGACTCAAGGGAGCACAGGGAAAGGCTCTTTCCTGCTACTTGGCTTTCATTGACCCAGAAAATCAGCAAATGGTATTATTGCAATGTATTCTAAGCAACATCAGAATCAGTTGAGAAGTCAGTCCTTGGTGGCTTACAATTGTAACAAGCATTCTGTGCTCTGCAAGCAGAGACTGGTGCACATCCCAAAGGATTACAGAAGAGCCGGGCGAGTGTGTGTGTCCTTTTAGAGGCCTTGGTGTGATATCCCTGTTTTGTTTTTTTTTTTTTAATTTTTTGGTACTGGGGATTGAACCCAGGGGCACTCGACCAGTGAAGCCACATCCCCAGCCCTATTTTGTATTTTATTTAGAGACAAGATCTCACTGAGTTGCTTAGGGCC
Source organism: Glaucomys volans (assembly GCA_020662805.1). Classification (NCBI taxonomy): domain Eukaryota; kingdom Metazoa; phylum Chordata; class Mammalia; order Rodentia; family Sciuridae; genus Glaucomys; species Glaucomys volans. The sequence continues at coordinate 123,385 of JAJEJO010001514.1, forward strand.
TTGCTAAGTTGCTGAGGCTGGCTTTGAACTCGCGATCCTCCTGCCTCAACCTCCCAGGTGCTGGGATTACAGGCGTGTGCCACTACACCGGGCTTGATATCCCTGTTTTTGAAGGAAGAAACAGCAATGGTTCTTCCCTATGACTTCATCTCCCATGTCCTTCAATGCGGGGAGGGACCCATATTCCAAGTTGGTATTCTCCCGAATATGTATATTCACCAGAAATTGAAGAAATGTGTCTTCTAAACACAGCACCATGATTGTGGAATACATGAGGAAAAAAACAGGATTAACCTGAATTCCCCTCTTGCTAGTGGCTTTGTAGATTTTCAACATGTTCATGTATTATGGGCTGGGCTATTGAAAATGGGCCTTTCCAAAACTTACCTGACCACAGAACCCTTGACTTGGAGGAAGGAAGCAGATATTTTCTTTTATTTCAAAGACCATTGATCTAAGGAATGTAGTTTAGGAAACCCAATGAATGCAGGTGGAGCTAGCCTTCCATGCCTCCAGTCCCCATGGTATATGTCAAAGCTGAAATAGCACAGACTTTAAAAAACCAAGAGACCAGATTTTCTGCCATATCCTGGTTGTCATGCCTAAGTCAAGTTACTGAATTGCTATGAGATCCATTTCTCCCTCTGTAAAATGGAGACAATAACATTTACTTTTTTAGAAATATCTACAAAGATTATATGAAATATTATTTATAAAGCCCCCCACTGAATGCTATAAGTGGGCTCTGACAATAGCTAGTAGTCTATTTATTTTAAATTTCTCCATTCCTCCCCACATCTGCCTCTCTTCATCAAGGACTCAGTGTTGCCTGATTGTTCATAGATATCTGAAATGCCCTTTCACGATGAGTGAATGAGTGATGCAGAGATAAACCAGGAAGAGGGAATTACACTGAAGTCCCCATTCTCAAACATTGGGGATAGTAGGATTATTTGACAACATTGTTTTTCTTTTAAATACATTTTTTTAATGCTCATGTCTGAAGGTTCTCATTCAGGACAGTAATGGTGAAGCTTTCTAGCCAAGGAATTATGATGTACCCCGAAGTTTGATAATCATGTTTTAAAATATACATCTATATATTTATGTTTATCTAGGTTTAGATTTAAAGACTATCAGACATTTCTGTGAGAGCAAAACTGAAGAAAGAGAGTAGAGGAGCTCTGGTGATAGAGAAATATAGCCAGAAAAGGAGGAAAGAGCAGAAAGAGAAGAGAAGCTCTAAGAGCAATCTCTGTCTGCTTCCCATTTCTCCTGAAAATGTGACCAGGGTGGTGGCCAGGAGGTGGATAAGAGATCAGTGTGGCTGGGGTAAGTGTGGCTATGGATTTGAGACACTGGCAGGCCCCATCAGGCAGTTGTGCACCTGGCCTTAGTGAGTAGCTGTCCTGTTGGTCCCAAAGTCACTTCCAGCTCTGCAGATGCCTCTAAGTACATCAATTACAAAAGCCAGACATCACAGTCAATAATCCCTTGATAAGAATGTTCATGATAATACCAATACTCCTCAAAGTATTCTGTGAAATAGAAAAGGAGGGAACCCTTCCAAACTCTTTCTATGAAGCTAGTATCACTCTGATACCAAAACCAGACAAAGATGCATCAAAGAAAGAAAACTTTAGACCAATATCACTGATGAACATAGATGCAAAAATCCTTAACAAAATTCTGGCAAATTGCATACAAAAACATATTAAAAAGATAGTGCACCATGATCAAGTGGCGTTTATCCCAGGAATGCAAGTTTGGTTCAACATCCAGAAATCAATAAATGTAATTCATCACATCAATAGACTTAAGGTTAAGAATCATATGATTATTTCAATAGACCCTGAGAAAGCATTTGATAAAATATAGCACCCCTTCATGCTTAAAACACTTGAAAAAAATAGGGATAGTTGGAACATACCTCAGCATTGTAAAGGCTATCTACGCTAAGCCCACAGCCAACATCATTCTAAGTGGAGAAAAACTGAAAGCATTCCCTCTAAAAACTGGAACCAGACAGGAATGTCCTTTTTCACCACTTCTATTCAACATTGTGCTTGAAACACTAGCCAGAGCAATTAGACAGACCAAAGAAATTAAAGAAATATGAATAGGAAAAGAAGAACTCAAGCCGTCACTATTTGCCAATGACATGATTCTATATTTTGAGGACCCAGAAAACTCCACTAGAAAACTTCTAGAACTAATAAATGAATTCAGCAAAGTGGCCGGATATAAAATCAATATGCATAATCTAATGCATTGTTTTTCATAAATGATGAGTCCTCTGAAAGAGAAATTAGGAAAACTACTCCATTCACAATAGCCTCTAAAAAATAAAATACTTGGGAATCAATCTAACAAAGGAGGTGGAAGACCTTTACAATGAAAACTACAGAACACTAAAGAAAGAAAATGAAGAAAACCTTAGAAGATGGAAAGATCTCCCATGTTCTTGGATAGGCAGAATTAATATTGTCAAAATGGCCATTCTACCAAAGGCTCTATACAGACTTAATGCAATGCCAATTAAAATTCCAATGACATTCCTTATAGAAATAGAGAAGGCAACCATGAACTTCTTATGGAAGAATAAGAGAACTCGAATAGCCAAAACAATCCTGAGCAGAAAGAATGAAGCAGGAGGTATCACAATACCAGACCTTAAACTGAACTACAGAGAAATAGTAACAAAAACAGCATGGTATTGCCACCAAAATAGACAGGCAGACCCATGGTTCAGAATAGAAGATACAGAGACAAACCCACAAAAATACAGTTACCTCATAATAGACAAAGGAGCCAAAAACATACAATGGAGAAAAGATAGCCTGCTCAACAAATGGTACTGGGAAAACTGGAAATCCATATGTAGTAAAATGAAATTAAACCTATATCTCTCACCCTGCACAAAACTCAACTCAAAATGAATCAAGGACTTAGGAATTAGACCAGAGACCCTGCACCAAATAGAAGACAAAGTAGACCTGAATCTTCATCATGTTGGCTTAGGATCAGACTTCCTTAATAAAACTTCCAAAGCAAAAAGAAATCAAAGCAAGAATCAATAAATGGGATGGACTCAAACTAAAAAGCTTTTTCTCAGCAAAGGATACAATCAATAATGTGAAAAGAAAGCCTACGGAGTAGGAAAAAATCTTTACCATGTGCACTTCAGATAGAGCACTAATCTCCAAAATTTATAAAGAACTTAGAAAACTTCACACCAAATATACAAAGAACCCAATCAATAAATGGGCCAAGGATCTGGACAGACACTTTACAGAAGAGGATGAACAGGTGATCAATAAATATATGAAAAAGTGTTCAACATCTCTAGTAATTAGAGAAATGCAAATTAAAATAACTCTAAGATTTCATCTTACTCCAATTATAATGACTTTTATCAAAAACACAAACAATAATAGATGTTGGCGTGGCTGTGGGGAAAAAGGCACACTTGTACATGGCTGGTGGAGTTGTAAATTGGTGCAGCCACTCTGGAAAGCAGTGTGGAGATTCCTCAGAAAACTTGGAATGGACCCACCTTTTGACCCAGTTATCCCACTCCTTGATTTATACCCAGAGGACTTAAAATTAGCACACAACAGTAACACAGCCACATTAATGTTTATAGCAGCTCAATTCACAACAGCTAGACTGAGGAACCAACCTAGATGCCCTTCAAGAGATGAATGGATAAAGAAACTGTGTGGATACACACACAATGGAATACTACCCTGCCATAAAGAAGAATAATATCATAGCATTTGCAGATAAATGGATGGAATTGGAGATGATTATGCTAAGTGAAATAAACCTATCCCAAAGAAACAGGGGCCAAATGGTTTCCCTGAGAAGAGGATGATGATATAGAATCTGGTTGGAGGGAGGGTGAGAGAGGAATGGAGGATCATTAGATTATGCAGAAGGAAATAAGAGGTGGAAGGGGTATGGGTAAAAAAAATGTTAGAATGAGACAGACATCATTATCCTATGTACGTGTGTGATTAACAAGAATGATATGAATATACATCATGCAGAACCATTGAAATGAAAATTTGTACCCCATATATGTACAATGAGTCAAAATGAAGTCTGTAAAAATAAAAAATAAAAATAAAAAAAATGTTCAGGGACCTGGGGAATTTATATACTGAATCACCTGTAATTCAGAGGGCCTTCTCTGTATCAAAGAATAATCAAGTTGAATTATTCCATCTCCTGGTGTCCTCCTATTCGAGTTTCACCATGCCTTTTTGAATGGAACCACTGAACTGCTTTCCATTTTGCTAATCCATAGTTGGGATAATTGTCAATGAGAATTGTGCAGGAAATAAGGAGAGAATCACAGAAAAGGAAGCAAAGGAACCAAAAGTGAATAAGTTCAGCCCTAGATTTTTGGTTTCCAGTAAAGATTTAATGGCTGACAAATAGTGTCTAACAGGGCATGGTTTGTAGTTTGAAGTTCAATGGAAAGAGGAACAGTAGATTCCATGTTTGGCTATCAGACTGTGAACGCCTTCCTTACAGAGAAGATGTCCTTTACCTCTGTCTCCCAGGTTGGCCCAGGGTCTGAGATATGGTAAGAACTCCATAAATTTTAGCTAGCTAACTGAATAAGATGATGCTAATTCTAGTACCAACTATCAAAACAGCAAATTTTTATAATGATACATGTTCTGTGGCCCAACTGCCGTGACCTCTCTGTTGGAGTAATGGTTCAAAAGAGGTAATAGATAACATCACAATTTTAGGCACTTAAATTCTTATCCTGCAAGAAAGGTTTATTTCTGCACACTCACAAACATGCCACTCTGCACTCAACACTCCAACCAGCGAAGAAAGTTGTTGAAGAGCTGTAACATGAAGATGTGAGATGGTAACTCGGGTTAAAGAAGAATGTGGCATGGTCTGGGGACACCCAGGGAAGAGGTCCTCTTCATGAAGTAGCAGAAGGAACACTGGCTGTGGAATCAGTTGCAGACCTGAATTTGAGGTTCCTGTGGTTTACTTTTACTTTCCTCTTCTGTCAAAAAGAATAATGGCACATTAATTTGCAGGGTTGTTGGGAGATTTTAAGGAGTTATAATTCAGAGCAAGGTAAATCTTACAATTTATTTTTAATAAATATTTTCATTTGGGGTAGTATGGTCAACTGAACAAGGCCCCCAATAATGTCTACATTTTAATACCTGGAGCCTGGGAGTATTTCACCATACATGGGAAAAGGACTTTGGAGACATGATTATGGGAAGGATCTGGAGATGAAGAGATTATCCTGGATCATCTGGAGACAGTATAATCGTAGAAGTGCTTATTTAGAGAAGTCAAGAGGGTCAGAGACAGAGAAGGAGACACAAAGACAGAAACAGGTCAGAACAATTCAGGGCCATGAGCCAAGGAGTGCAGAGAACTTCTAGAAGCAGAAAAAGGCAAAGAAACAGGTTCTCTAGAGCCTCAAGACATACAGCCCCGCCAACATCTCAGTTTTAGCCTAATGAAAGCCATTTTGGACTTCTTAGCTTCAGCGTACTCTAAAACAATACATTTTTGATATTTAAGTCCTTGCATTTGAGGCAATCTATAACAGCAGCAGCAAGGGACTAAAAAGGATTGTTTTCGCTGACTGCTGCTCACCAGTCATTGAGACTAAGGCTCCATTTCTTGAGGAGGACAGCAACACGGAGCAAGCCAGAGCATTAGGTGTTCAGTGTTTTACATTCAAAGTCGGTTCCCAAAGCACACTCAGAGACAATAGCTGTGAAAGTCATAACTCGTTTTTCAAGAGCTGGGAGTTTTTGAGAGAGAGAAAAGGAAAAATCAGTGATTGCTAGTTTCAAAAATCTATAGCTTCTAAACTCAGAAGATCTGAGGGAAGAGGAAGAGGATATGTCCGAAGAGTTCAGGCACCACAAAGGGAGGAAATGACCTAGAGGAACACGTGAGAGGGTAAGATTAAGATTTAGTCCCCCTGTCCCATTAGGAAAGTAGACATGGATATGTGTGAGCTGATAGTCAGGTGCACTGAATTTGGGACATGCTGAAGGCCAAGAGGTTTCCCATTTCACTTCAGTAGGTCTGGGAAGCTGTCCCCTCAGAGTGTGCCCCCAACTGTAAAGTAGGAAAGTAAAGCAAAAATCGAGGCTTGTGGCATTTAGACAGTCAGAGCACCAGAGATCCATAGTTCCTTGTGTCCCAAGAGAGGAACCAGAAGAAGACAGGGGTCTGGGTGTCAGGTACAGAGGAATAATGACTACAGTTCATGGCTCAGTCCATGAACTGAACACATGAGCTCATCTGAGTGTGGTGAGGATGACCAATGGAATACACCCTTCCCTTGCAGCTGTGGTACCATGCACATTTTCCCTTTGTATTCAAGTACCATCATCCTAGAGAGGAAAAAAGGCAAAGGAGAGCCCCTAAGAAGCCTTGATTGGGAGTTTCAACTTTGAATTAACTATATTTAAAGTCTGAATTAATTACTGACACCCCCCCTAAAAAATGAAGTTTTAAGCAGAAGAATCTGAATTATTTTGATTTTTAAAAATTTCCCCCACCAATAAAGAGCAAATTTAATTTGATTATTGAGAAACAAATCGAATTACAGTACTGTATTTGCAAGCCATGACTATGAATTTTTAAGCCTGGTACATGGGTATACCACACAATAGGTGCTCAATATCAATGGTCTCTTCTGCTGTGAATGAAAGAAAGGATTTATCTAGGGGAAAATGAAATAGAAGAGCATATTTTATGGAAGGAACTAGAACCTGATCTTAAACTAAGTAGCAGATAGTTATTGTTTTTGCCTATCCAGTTTAAGGATCTTTTCACTGATAACAGCTAACTGATTTTCCTTTGAAGTCTGTCTCTTCCCTGTTCTTTCCATGAAATTTGATTAGGCTGATCTCACCCCAGTTCTGGGTCTAGGCATATTATTGAGACCTGGTCAGTCTGAATACTTAGCCCTATGTTCCCTGTAGTTAATTCAAGCAAAAAAATAGAACCCAAGTTTTAGGACAGCTAGGGATTCCAAGGGCTTTTCCTGGCACCATTTAGAATGAAGTTCTCTTTCTCTTGGCTTCAGTAAGCTGAAACATATAAGAAAACCTGGGCTTCTTGTGCTGTTTTGCAAGGATGAGGGAAATTAAAACCTGTTTAGAAAAAGGAAGAGTTAAGAATTTAAGAAAGACACCAGGAACTGTTATTTGCACACCTGGATCCACTCGTGTTTGAATTTTTTTGCTTAGGCAAATAGTGTTTCTTTCACTAGAAATACAGAACTTTCAATAAAACATACAAGAATGCACCTGGCGTGCCTTCAAAATAGCAAGGAACTCAGCCTAGCTACACAGCGGAATCCAATGTGAGGGACAATGGCAGGGCAGGCTGGAGAGCAGGGCAGCAGATACCGTGAAGGCTTATGAAGTCCAAGTTCAGGGATTTGATTTTGTTCCAGTAAGCAGGAGACAACCAGAGCAGGTTGAAGAAAGAGGTGAGATCATGAAAAAATAATTTGGGGAAAATTAGAGCTACATCAAGATGGATTAAGGCAGAGGCTCTTATTCTGGGTCCATGGACCTGGGTGGGGAAAATTTAAGTTGTATTTGCACTAATCTCAACTGGAATGTGACATTTCCCCTATTTTGAATATAGGAAACAGATGACAGCATATTAGTAATACTCGTACATTTGTCAACATAAAAGTTATAGATATTTTCATACCTCATTACAGTTTTACTGTTACTGTTTTAAAATTATGGTTGTTATAGAACCCACCACTGGTTCTTGCTGTATAAGCATTATTAGAGAAACACTCATACATAAACTTACAGGAGGAGGGTTTCGATTTCAATAACTGTATTTTAGTATAATTGGTTTGCTTTGTAATCCTACGTATTTTAGTTTGTACATTTGAAACTGTTATTTGGAGTGGCTTTGAGACATGCCAAGAGAGTCCATAGCGCCCACACGCATACACGTGCACACGCATACACCCACATACAAAAAAATGATTAAATAACTCTTGCATTAGAAGAGGTGGAAGGTCTGGAAGTCAGCATGCTGCACAGAGGCTGTTGATGCAATACAACAATGAAGCCTGGCAGGCCTCAAGTCAGGAGGAAGTATGGAAAGACACATCTCCAAGGGGCTTTGAAAAAATCTCAGCTGGATCTACAGAGGATTAGTGCACTTGTGTAATTCTGGCAATAAAAGAAGATCTGAGAGAGCAATGACTCCAAGTTTAAAAGCTGAATGAATGGGACAAAATGAGTATGAAACAAATGATGAAATGAATATAACAGAACATTTAGGACATAGCTGGTTTAGGGTCAGCTTTGTGGTCTGCTTTAAAACAATGGTAGAACTTCCCAAAGGAGATACTCCATAAGAAGGCTCCCACAGAGACATGAGGGTGTGGACACAGATGGATTCTCTTGGGTAGACTGGGTAGAAGGGAGCAAGGACCTGCAGCATTGATGCTGGAGTTCTGCTCCCTTGGGATTCTCCCACCTCTGTCTTCCTCTGTGTTTTGACTCCCTGAGTCATCTTCAGAGAACAGTACGGCTATAGTGACTACAGCAATTTCCAACATGTCACCCTCACAATGCACCAGTCAGAAGAAGAGAAAAGCTTCTTCTTTTCCCCCAAATTCCTAGATGCTCATTCTACTCAAATCAGCTAAGTCAGGTTGCTCCTCTGAGCTAGGATGTCTGCATATCCAGCTCTGTCTGAAAGTCCATCTATGCCATTGCTTTAGTTTGTTTTTTTATTGCTGTGACCAAAATACCCAACAAGAACAACTTGGTGGGGGAGGGGGTGCTCACAGTCTCATAGGTCTCAGTATAGACAATAGACTCTATTGCTCTGGGACCGATGTGAAGCAGTACATCCTAGGGAAAGGCCCAGCAAAGGAAAACTGCTCTGGTCAGGAAGCAGAAAGAGAGGAGAAGGGGCCACAGAGGGGATACACCCTTCCAGGGCATGCTCCTAGTGACCTGAGTTCTCTAGTCATGCCCCATCCACCTACAGTTACCACGCAGTCAATTCACTCAAAGTAGGATAAACGTGTTAGGTTATAACTCTCACTATCTAATCATTTTTTTTCTGAATATTTCTGCATTAACAGGAGCTTTTGGAGGATACTTCATATCTAAACAATAACATTCTACCCTGGACCCCAAAAGCTCATGTCCATCTCAAAATGCAAAAAACATTTAGTCCATCTCTGGGAATCTCATAGTGTTAACAATTTCAGCATTACCCAAAAGTATAAGTCCAAAGTCTCCTCTGAGACTCAAAGCAAACTTGGCTATGAGGCCCTGTAAAAAGCAAAACAAGGTACATATGTCCAATATACAGTGACATAGAGTAAACATTCCCATTTCAAAAGGAAGGAGGTCAAGAAAGAAGGGTTGGGGCCAAAGCAAGACATAATCCCAGTCATGCCACCAAGTCCAGAACTCTGAATGTAGCATCTAGGACACATGGCTATGTGAGGCACCCACCAAGAGCTTAGGCAGCCCTGTCCCTTTGGCCTTGCTTGTTGCAGCCCACATGTCCTTTTAGCCTGACTCTCTCTACAGCCAGCAGTATTTCTCAGCAGAGAGTCCATGTTACTGGCATCTCTTAATATTGGGGGTCTCCATTCCAATTTCAACTTCACCTTCACAGCTGTTTGCATCACCATCTCAGGTGCAACCTGCAGGAATTCCAACCTTGCTATACTTTAGCTGGCTTCCTAAGCCAGAATTTCAAATTTTGGTGGAAGCTTTCATGACCCCATAACTTAAGATTCCTGCATTCTTGCAGAACCAGCATGGCATCATGTGAATGACGCCAAGGTCTGCTGCCAGCCTGCAGAGTACCTGAGTGCCATGGAATCATGGCTATAGTGACCTGAGAGTCTATATAGGCCAGCATGGTGAAACAAGTGCCTAGGAAACCCAGGATACCCATTCTCTCTCCTCAACGGAATTTCCCCTTCTACATTTTTAAACCTGTAATGAGTATGCTTTAGCCAATTCCTGAGATGCCATCTTTCCTATTTGCTGCCATGCAAAGTACTTAAGCTCTCTTTAGGAGCTATAAACTCTTTAACAAGGACAACTTCCTTGGCCCTAGCTTTTCATGTACTTTTCTGACTGCAAGTTTTAAAAATTCCTTATCTCTCTTTTTTGTTTCTGATTATCACAGTAAATTTGTCTAAAATCTACCAACAATATCAATGCCACCAACTGAATTCTGTGATGCCTTGAAATTTCCTCCACCAGATTAATTAGTCCATCAATTTTAAATTCAGTCTCACATAAAATTTCAGGACATGGGCAAAATGCAGCCAACTTCTTTGCCCAAATATAATATGAATGGCCTCTAGTCCAATTCTCAAAATAGTTTTCATTTCCCTCTGCACTTCATGCATAGTCAGCATTCTTATCACCATTTTAGTTTTCTGAGCTTCCACCAGAATTTCCCATTAATCTTCACTGACAACATTCTAAAGTTTTTCCAGCTCGCATCTCTAAACTTTTCAAAATTCCTACCACAAACCAGCTCTGAAGACTTCTGAACAACATGATCAGGTTAGTCACAGCAATGACCCCACTTCTTGGTGCTAATATATTTTTGAGTCATATTTTTCGTCACTGTGACCAAAATAACTAACAAGAACAACTTAGAGGAGGAAAAGTTTATTTGGTCTCACAGTTCCAGAGGTTCCTATCCATAGATGGCCTCTTCCATTGCTCTGAACCCAAGGTGAGGCAGTACAAGGAGGAAGGGCACAGAAAAGGAAAGCTGCTCATCTCATGGTGGGGTCAGGAAGCAGGGAGGAGGGACAAGTGAAGGGGACAGGGAACAGAGAGAAAAAGAAAGAGAGAAGGGAAGGAGCCACAGAGAGGATGTACCCTTTCAGGACACACCCCCGGTGACCCACCTTCTCCAGTCATGCCCCACCTGCCTACAGTTAATATTCAGTCCATTCAAAGTAGGATGGACTCATCAGATTACAGCTTTCATAATCTAATCATATCACCTCTGAACATTCATGCATTAACAGGAGTTTCTGAGGGACAACTCATATATCCAAATCATAACAACTGTTGACCCAGCATAGTTATTAATAATGCTTCTTTCACTCTCTCAACCATCCTAGCATGGAAGAGCACACGGATACCCTTTTCCAAACAGTCATGGAGGCTAGGAAATGCAGGAACTGATTCATCCTGTTATGGTTTATCTATGAAGGGTCCCCTAAAAGTTCATGTGTGAGACAATGCAAGAATTTTCCAAGGCAAAAAGATTAGATTCTGAGAGGTACAACCTAATAAATGAATTAATCCAATGATATGGGTTAACTGGGCAGTAATTATAGATAGGAAAGATGAAGCTGGAGAAGGTGGGTCACCCAGGGCATGCCTTTGGGGTTTATGTTTTGTCCCTGGTGAACAGACGTTCTATGCTTCCTAGTTGCCATGTTCGGAGTTACTATACTCCATCATGCCCTTCTGCCATGATGTTCTGCCTTATCTCAGGCAGAACTATGAAATCAGCCATCAGTGGACTAAGATCTCTGACACCATGAGCCAAAATAAACTTTTAATCCTCTACTTGCTTTTCTCAGGTCTTTTGTTCACAGCAGTAAAAATGCTGACTAAAACACATATGGACATGTGTTCCACCCTTAGGTCTGGGATTTGAGTAGAGAAAGATTTCCCAGAACAACATCAGAACAGAACCAGAAAAGAACATGGAAGCTAGAAAACAAAATCCATAGATGCCCCCTTAGTAGGTGTGATAAAATAAAAGAGATTCTTTAAGTTAGAAAAGAAATAGAGCCAGGGAAAACCTAAAAAACTGGGAGGGAAAGAATACAAGGCATAGACTTTTTTTCTTAGAGTTATATGGAGACATTATTACTCTGTCTCTCCCTTCCTAAAAAACTGGAAGGGAGAGAATACAAGACAGCCATTTCACTCATGAGATAGGAAAGAATTTAAAAGAGGTGACTAGCTCTTACTAAATTGTGAATAGCAGTCCTAATTTGTTTATCTGCGTCTCCTGACAACTTGTACCAAAGAGCCTGGAAGCCTTTGAAATGTTTTCGCTGAAATCAAAACATTAGAGATTATTGGGCATTCATATACAGAGTGCTTTCCATCACCCAGGAAGACTGTCATTCCTCAAGAGCAGTCACTTCTGCAGGAGGTGTGAGGTGGGTGCTTGTGTGGGTGGGGTGGCAGACAGCTCCTTCACTCCAACTTCATCAGCACCTTCTCTGGGTGTCCCCAGTGCAGAAGGCAGATCTCTGCTCTACAACAGCTTGTGTGTTATCAGGTGTACACTTCACAGAGACTGGCATTCTAACAACTAGCTTTGCTTCTCTCATTTTTCACTGTAACCTAGTTCTCAAGTCACCATTTCTAATTAGGAGAAAATTCTTACTCCTTCCAACTCAGGGTCTTCTGAATTGAAGCTTGCTGAATTCAGCATTGAAATTCTGCCTTTTGGAGGTCTCTATTCAGGACCAACGATGCAATTTTCAGGCCCCATTGCTAAATGACAGCACAAGGCCACTAGTTCGAAATGATCAGTCATTTCAAGACAGCAACATCAGAGCAGCAAATTAAGCACAGGCTTATCTGGGCATGAGAGCCTATTATAAGTCACAAGTCAAGGAGCCAGCCCTGCCTCAGTCGTCTACCTCCTTAGACCCCACAAGAGGAACTGTTTAACTGTTTTTGCTTTCCCACCACCCAGGGTTGTGAAGCCAGATTGGAACTTTTACTCTTGCAGTATTGTCCAAGTAAGCCTCTTCCACCTCAGAACCCTCACTTACCTCTTATGTTGCGTACCCTCATTAACTCCAGCATTATTGGTTGCTTACCACTTTGGGGTCTGCTTGTTTAGAATTGCATCTTAGCATTTGATCCAAAGTTACATACTTTATCTGGCTTATTACCGATCCATAAACTGTATATATATATATATATTTTTTTTTTTTACCCTGGCAGGTAAATAACATCTTGGCTGCATGTAAGATCTTCCAGGCATAGACTTTTTTCTTAGAGTTATATGGAGACATTATTGTTCTGTCTTGTAAATTTGTAGTGTTGCCAAAATAAAGTTCAAATGACAGTCTGATTCTTTCTTTCCACATAACTTTTTTTCAACCTTGAAGTTTATAGGATTTTCTCTTTACCCTTTAAGTTCAGCAATTTTCCCAGGATATATTGAGTTGTATAGCTTTTCTCTTCAATACTATCTAGTGCTCAGGACATTTTTCAGAACTCTGCAGACTCAGGTTTTTGTTTTTTTAGCTTCAATACTCTTATCACCTAAAATCAATTTCTTTTTATTATTCACTTATATATAAGCTGTCTGCCATTTGTTCTTTGCTTGTTCTTTACATCTTAGGTCTCCTGGATCTGTATACCAATTGACATAAGTTCTTTCTGCATAATTTCTCCTCCTTGTAATTTTGCTCTGAGTAATAAAATAGTCTTTGTGCTTGATCTTCCAGTTCAGAGCTCCATAGTCAACCATATAGTCAAAACTTTAGATTACGTAGAGGGAAATGAGACGGGGAAGGGGCGGGGTATGAAAGATGGTGGAATGAGACAGGCATCATTACCCTATGTACATGTATGCTTACATGAATAGTGTGAACCTACATCATGCACAACCATAGAAATGAAAAGTTGCACCCTATTTGTGTACAATGAATCAAAATGCAGTCTGTAAAAATTAAAAAATAAAAAAAAGTTTCTGAAATAACTTTTTTATTTGACTATATACTTGGCCCTCAATACACCCAGGCTCAATTATTTGTTACTGTGAAGAATAAATTCATAATAATTTGGATTATTCCAGGTCACCTCAAATGCAGTTCACACCTTGGTCCCTACAGTAGTACCTACCTCTGTGTTTGAGCTGTGGCTTCTGAATGAATGCTAATAGTACAATAACTACATATGTGAAGAACAGAACTTGGGTCACTTTAGTTTTATTACTGTGTGACTACTTGGAGTTTTTATTGCTGCCAAAAATGTTTTACAATGAAAAGGAGTATGAACTACAAACCATAATATTTTTGTTTGGGGAATGAAAAAGTTCTGTTTATTCATGAAATGTTTTACTAAATTTGAATAACATTTTAAAAGTTGAAATTTATTCAAATAATGTCTATTTAATGACAAATTAATGATTACTGAATATGTATCATATATATATATGCTTATTTCTGAAAACAGTATTGTCATAGGAAGGAGGGAATATTAAAATGTAACCCATGTTGTGTCTCAGTTAAGCAAGCACTCCCCAGGTCCAAACTCTGGCCACCTTTGCAGGCAGTAGTGGTGCAGTCTGCCCCATGGACCAGAAAGGACCCAGCTGGCAAGTTGCCATCATGATGGAAGCATTGGGTTGAAGTTTTGGGGTTCTCTAGCTCCATCTGCAAATGCTAGACCACTGTAGGCCTTAGAAGTAGGAAAGATCCACCCTATTTTGTTGAGATTCACCACCATTTCTAAGGATTTGGTACCAGAAAGAAGTTCCAAAACAATTCATAGGGCTAGCTCTCACCTATATTTCACAGATGGGGAAACTAAAGTACAGAGAGCAGGTTACATTCCAAATATTAAACAAATAGAAGTGGCATCAAAACCACCTTAAGATTTCATCTTACCCCAATTAGAATGTCTTTTATTAACAATACAGGCAACAACAGATGTTGGTGAGGATGTGGGGAAAAGGGTACACTCATACATTGCTGGTGGGAGTGCAAGTTGGTGCAGCCACTCTGGAAAGTGCTGTGGAGATTCCTTAGAAAACTTGGAATGGATCCACCATTTGACCCAGCTATCCCACTCCTTGGCCTATACGCAAAGGACTTAAAATCAGCATACAGTAGTGATGCAGCCACATCAATGTTCATAGTTGCTCAATTCACAATAGCTAGATTTTGGAACCAACCCTTCAGTAGATGAATGGATAAAGAAACTGTGGTATCTATAACAATGGAATATTACTCAGCCATAAATAAGAATAAAATTATGGCATTTGTAGGTAAATGGATGATGTTGGAGACTGTCATGCTGAGATTAGCCAATCCCCAAAATCCAAAGGCCAAATGAGCTCTCTGATAAGCGAATGATGATGCGTAATGCAGGGTGGAAGGGAGACAAGAATGAAGGAAGGATAGATTGCATAGAGGGAAGGGAGGGGTGGGGTCAGGGTGGGGGGTTAAGAATAATAACAGAATGAGACAGACATCATTGCCCTGTGTACATGTATGAATGCACAGATGGTGTGACTCTACTTTGTGTACAACCAGAGAAACAACAGCTGTACTCCATTTGTGTACAATGAATCAAAATTAAATAAATTTAAAAAAAAAGAAGTGGCATAATTGATACTGAATCCATGCAGTCTTGCTTCTGAGTCTTCACTTTTAAACACTGTGATAGCAACCCATCATTTACAAAACAATAATTACAAAAGGTGCAATAAACACTACAGTATAGGTATAAATCAAACATAAGGAAACAATAGTTTATTCTGTTTAGGGTTAGTATGGAGTAGGAGAGACAAGGCTCGGATGGTTTTTCTATTGGGCTTGTTATAAGGGGTGATACTTGAGTTGAACCTTTAAAGATGAGCAGATGTTCTCCAAACTGAACTGCTCCAGACAACAGGTGTGCAAAGACCCAAAGGTGCCAAGCTCTGTGGAATGGAAACCAGTTTCCATATGGCAGACCATGGGGCAGTATGCAAGGGGAGGCAAGGCATTGTAAGAGATAAGAATGGCAAGGCTGCAAGGGCTAGATCATTAAAGGTCTTGTGGGTTAGGACGAAGGGTCTGGTCCAAAATATATGTTCCCTCCTGCCTCCCAATGGAGGTCTCAAATAAACAAAGAAATGAAATCAGCAGCTGCAGCTCCCCCAGCAGAAATAAGACCATGACCTCATACCCCCCACCACACTCGAAAGAAGGAAAGGATTACTGCAGTGTGAAGGTATCTGGGGGAATTGAGGATGGGGGGCTTCATCTGCAGTGAATCCCCTTCCTTGAAACAAATACTTGTTGCCCAGTCCTGTAAGAGCTGAGGTCATTGCTGTCTGTTTGCAAATAAAGTTTTCCACTTCACCATTCTCCGTAAGAATTCCCCCAGGGCCTGGAGCTAACACAAAAACCTGTGTGACAGATGAAATCTGCAGGAGAGGTTTGAAATGCACACATCCCGCCAGGCACCTTTTCCTTTCTCTCTGCACGTCCTGTTACCATGGCTGTGTGCAAAGCCAAGGGGCAAAGAAGGGAAAGCCATACTGGAAGAGAAAGGGAAGATAAGTTTTCATCAATTCTCTGATGCAGGGAAGGAAGCAAAAGGTAGCATTTTCAGTATCTCATGAATACTTCCCAAGAGCTAATATACAACTAGGGCAAAAGTCTTCAAGAATTCAGACTCTCATTGTCCGGGTAGGAGTCTACCCAGATCAAATGAGAGATAATAAAGATGCTTCAATTTTGAATTCCACTATCACTGCAATATTCTTCCCTTGAAAAATGGCAAGGGCCTGAGCTTGAAATATTAATTCACAAATTAGCATTTATTTGCATCTATTTCTTATGTCCCCAACATTATGAATAAAATTAACTAATGAAATCAATTAGAAATATCAAAACCCTTATTTGGAGCATAACAGAAAAGAAACTCATAACACTGGCACATGCACATACAAATTTTCATTGTTCTGCACACAGCAGGAGCTTAATAGGAGTGTATGAAATGATGGGCTGAACAAAGCACTGACTGACTGAATGAATGCCCCCCTTGACGCTGTTTGACATAGCTCTTATTCTTTTGCGTTTCAATTTTCTGGGTATGAGAAGCAGGGAGCCAGGAGGACTGGATAGTCGACTCTACCCTGGTGTTAAGTGGGAAGCAAGGTCCAATTGTATCACATCAACCTGCAAGCCAGGTCAAGGCCTTGCCACCAGCCAAAAACTACATGATCAAATTGTCATCTGTCTCCCATCATCCATCGCCTCTTCCCAGCTACCCTTGAAACAGTTTAGTCTTTTTCCTAGCTCATTAAGTGGTCTCATGGTCCATATGCTGGGGAGAAAGCAATTTCCAGTTTTCATTCTCAGAGAACTACCTGCAGGATCCTCAGCGAGCTGGACCCTCAGGGTAGTATGGAGGATTCTCAGGGACATTTGATTAAAGATACTTGCAATGCAGGTAGGATGATCTGGAGCTACCTTGGCAGTTCTTGCTCTCAATGGCATCCTTGGTGGGATTGAGAAATGAATTTTTCAGTCCTTTCCATCATCTTTGGTTAAGGAGGTGAGTGAAGCTGCTTCGTTCAGATCAGTGAGCTGGGTTTTGCTGAACCTTAGGTTCCTGGCTGCTTGGAACATATTATCTGCTTGGACAGACAGGATTATGCCCATGGTGCAAGGAAGGGACAGTTCAAATAGTATCTCATCAAGAACTAACAGACTACAGGGAGGATTTGTATGCCCTCACCTCCTTTTGTCAGTGACAGGGAAAAGAATGTTCTGAACCACAATAAGCATCCCACCAAACAGAAATTGAACAAGGCTCCAACTAGAAAGCCCTCAGACACTTATCTTGCAAAGCAGATTTCTATGCTGCAAAAAGACGTTCCTTTCACCTCCACAGTATACCTACGGGGAAAAAACAGGAAGGTATTTTACATCATCCTCAAACAAGAGCCAAAGAAAAGACATTCCTTTCCATAAGCGCATTTTCAGCAAATAGGTGCCACCTAAAACTTCAACCTTGGACTTATGTGCCTCAGAATCACCTGGAAGGTTGTTAAAACAAAGTGTTGGACTGCATCCCCAGATCCTCTGACTCAGTCGGTCAAGCTGGAGCCTGGGCATTTGCTATTTTTATCAATTTCCAAGTGGTGCTGATACTGCTGATCAGGGGGAATCTGCTGATGTAGAGGGTAGTGCTGAATTTGTACCTCCAATTTTATACACCAAATGCCTTTGGAATCTGCTATTATGGAAGATTGTGCTGAAATGGACATTGAGCATAAATGTTTGGCCTATGGACATTATAAGTCACACACAATTCTACATGAAGCTGTGTTACCACACAGTGAGATGATGTGGGAGGAGAGATGGAGAAGGGCAGAAAAACTGGAAGGAAATAGCCACCAGGACAAAGGATGTAATGATGACAGAATGGGGTTTGGTATTTCCCAGAGTTGCCAATTTTTCAAAAGAACTAAAATTATTAGATTTTCTCAAGACATACCCATGAGGTAATGATAACCAAATTCATAATAAAAAAAAAAAAGAAATCAGTCCATTCAATACCCAGGAAGAGACAATGATTGGGCAATTCTCCAGAATTCACCTGTGGAACAACAATTGACATCTCCTAAAGGATATGAAAAGTAGCCCCTTTGGCCAGAAGATGAGCAAATCATCTTGAATTTGGAGTGACAGGGCTTTAATGCCTGCCAGAGACATGGAACCACAAGGGCATCTCATGAAAATCAAAAGGATGTCAGTAGAGGAAAGAGATCAGGAGGCAGGAGGTAGAGAGGGAAGGGAGAAATGCTAAGGAGTGATATTGTCCAAATTATATGGTTGTATTGCGTGCATGTACAAATATGTAACAACAAATCCCATCATTGTGCAAAACTATAATGTGCCAATTAAAAATGTGAGAAAAAAGAGAAAGGAGACCCTTTTGGAGGACTGATCCATTTTCTTAAGAGCCTTTAGTTTCCCTTCTCATCTTTGTCCCCACCATGTCCTTTGCTCTCCCTGCTCCCCCAGCTCCTTACCCTGGGGTCTATGAAGTACAGTCATTTTGAATGGTAAGAGTCATTCTCCAGGCCATTTTGGTAGGAGTGGACCCTGCTTCCATCCCTGCTTTCCAAGCAGTCGCAGAATGAGGAAACAGGTTCAGGAAAGACAGGTCAAATTGGAATTAAAAAAAAAATTCAAGTAGCAATTAATTAGTAGCTGAAGCAGCCTCTATAATCTCCAATCTGAGGCTCCCCATTAAAAGTTATGGTGGATTTAATAGCATTGTTGCTATTTTTACTTTGAACAAACTATTAAGTGTTAGGTCAAACACTTTTACATTGCTGGTGGAGTTGCAAATTGGTACAGACACTCTGGAAAGTAGTGTGGAGATTCCTCAGAAAACTTGGAATTGGACCCACCTTTTGACCCAGTTATCCCACTCTTTGGTTTCTGCCCAAAGGACTTAAAATTAGCACACTACAGTAATACAACCACATCAATGTTTATAGCAGCTCAATTCACAATAGCTAGACTGTGGAACCAACCTAGATGCCCTTCAACAGATGAATGATAAAGAACCTGTGGTGTATATACACAATGGAATACTACTCAGCCATAAAGAAGAATAATATTATGGTATTTGCAGATAAATGGATGGAATCGGAGATTATCATGCTAAGTGAAATAAGTCAATCCCCAAAAAACAAAGGCTAAATGTTATCCCTGATAAATGGATGATGATATATAATTGGGTTGGGGGGGGGTGGGAGCTGAGAGAAAAATGGAGGAACTTTAGATTATGAAGAGGGAAATGAGAAGGGGAGGGGGAGAGGGTATGAAAGATGGTGGAATGAGACAGACATCATTACCCTATGTACATGTATGATTACATGAATGGTATGAATGTACATCATGCACAACCATAGAAATGAAAATTTGTACCCCATTGTATACGATGAATCAAAATGAAGTTTGTAAATATTTTTTAAAAAGTATAAGGAAAAATATTTTATTTCACCTTTTCAAAAGTTAAATTGGAATCTATGGCTTAGTCTAAAGGCAGAAATAGGCTCTAGAGTGATGGACTGTGCCTGTTTGCCTGGGATTGAGGTGGCTCCAAAGATACTAGTCTTTCAGTGTGAAAGCCTGAGAAGCCCCAGGCAAATTAGGACAGGATGGGCATCCTAGCATTCTAATTCCCCACTAGATCTCATTATTTGGAACAACAGAAGAAAGAGGAAATTGGAGAACAGGAAAAGTGAACACCTTGACCTCACCTATACTGTTTATATGTTGTCATTCTCAGAAAAACGTTGGCAGAGGATCAATTCTGCCTTCATCCCCTTCTCTCCAGGGGCTCCCAGAATAAGGGAGCAGGTTCACACAAGATAAGCCAAACTGGACTTTTTTTAAAAAACAAAAATTTGTTGCCAGGAAACAAAAGAAAATCTTCCAGTTCCTGTCCAACTCCAAGGCACAGTAGCCCATCTGCAAATGTCACACTTCAATCAGATTAGTAGCTTAGGGGCTAGAGTTGTAGCTCAGTGGTAGCATTCCTGCCTGACATGTGTGAGGCACTGGGTTCGATTCTCAGCACCACATAAATAAATAAAATAAAGGTCTCTTGATAACTAAAACAAAACAAAACAGATTAGTAGCTTACTCTCCCCTGGAAGTCAGGAACTATGAAGAAGATGGAAAGAAAAGTATAGCAATGCTAGAAAGTCCTCCTATCCCAAAGGAATTAATTCTAAGGTGAGTTCCTTCTTTTTATTCTCTAAGAGCCCTATTCCTGCCTTTTAAGAGACTTGTTCATAGATGAACTCCACAAATTGTTTTTCGTCTCAGTGGTCTGAAACAATAGATAAATAGGTCTTTGCAAATTTCTGGAACCTGACTGCTTTAATACAATGAACCTTAGCATTTTGCCAAAGCAGATTTCTCTTATTCTTAGGTTATGTCACCATGAAATGACTCCGTTCAGCAGTAGTGTGTTAGATACCAGGCAAAGACACTGCAATCTCTATTGATTGCTGGGGAAAAAAAGGAAGCAAAAAAAAAAAAAAAAAAAAAAAAGGATGCTGAAAATAGAGCATAAACTCTATTTAAAACAATTTTCTGAAAAACAGTGATTGCAAAGACCCTGAGCTAGGACAGCTGGGAGCGAGCCATCAGATTCCCCTTTGAAGGCACAGCTCCCTGTTGCTGTCAGCAGACCACATATTTCTTAGCATCTCTAAAAAAAATGTTAAATCAATAAGCTACCTAAAGGTTGCTGACAAATCAGATGCTGTTCTATAAAAAGCTGAACTCCATTGCCAGGGAAAAATTGAAGACTGGAACAATTTTTA
>JAJEJO010001514.1:144943-187332 GCA_020662805.1 Glaucomys volans
TTGCTCCATATTAATTCTGAAAATGATTTCTGAGTAAAAAATTGTGCCTTGAATCTGGATGGTGCTTTGCAGTTTCCAGAACATTTCACACCATCAATAAGTAGCTCACCACAAACCTTTTGAGTTTGGCCAACCTAATATTCTTATACTTGTCTGATAGCTGAGGAAAACAAGACTGAGAGCCCTTGGTACCTTGTTCAAGATGACATTGCTAGAAAATTACTGAGACAGGTCTATAACCTAAGGTTATTTTCTATTTTACATTCTTCTTTCCTGACTCTTCTGAGCATTTAGTGCCTTCATCAAATCTACCCTTGATTTCCTGGTATCTCCTACACCATCTGATAATAATCCATATATTTTTCTCCAAAGGAATAAAGTTCTTAGTTTTATCCAATACTATGCTTATAGATTTTTTCTGAGCATATCAGATTTCTGTGTTAATAATTGCATGGGGTGTTAATTCCAAAATTCATTCAATCATTTCACAAATATTTATTAGACTCCTCCAATGCAGTGTGTCAAAGAATGCATTGGGGACTCAAAAATAAGTGAGATAGCCCCAGACTTCACAGATCCCACAGTCCAGAGTAGGAGTTAGCAGACTGTTTCTGCAAATATTTTAGGCTTGGAGGTCATGCTCTCTCTGTCACCACTACTCAATTCCGCCAAGATAGGGAGAAAGCACTCCCAGATATTTTGTAAGTGAATGGGTGTGGCTGGGTTTCAATAAAACTTTATTAACTAAAACAAGCAGAAGGCAGGATTGGACCCACAGGCTGTAATTTGATCTAGTCCTAATCCGGAAAGAAGCCTACCACAGAAAATTCTAACACTGAGACAATCTGTTAAATGCCGTAAGGTCAAAAGTGCTTGCAGTGCCTGTTGGCAGTGTGATACCACTGCTCCTGTTTATGGCTGGAAATCATATTTTCCAGAACCATCATCCTTGATAGCTCTAGATTATAGAATTGACTAAGATAGAAACTCCATTTGAGAGCTGTCATTACTTTAGAAGGTTATGATGATCATAAGTAAAGATAAGCAGATGGAGATACGTCCAGATGGGGCCAACAAGTCCTCCTTCTCCTCTCATTCTACATCTAGGTTATCTTTCTGATTATTAGCCCTTTTGACCAACCATGGGCTCAAGTTTACCCAAGGCATTTGATTTCAGCCTGCCCAGTGACAGACTCCATGGGGACAGTTTTCACAGAGGCAGCCTCGTTTGCATCTCGTTCCATGAATATCTCCTCAGCCAGACATGTATAGCATCAGAATTTCTTGTGGGCTCCAACTGTCTACCAATGCCTATACTTCTGGTAAACATGATGTGTGAGTATTTCTGTGAAGCTCTGACTCCCTGCTTCACTTCCCCAACATCTTACATTTTCACGTAAGAAAAAGGTCTGATATATTAAATCTCATATTCTCATAAGATTAATCGCAGCTCTGTCTTCCTAACCTATAAATACACCATATGAACTAAGAATCTTAAGGACATAAAGGAGGAAACTACAAAGTGATTGAGTTTGTCTTTCATTCTGAATTTGGGTGAAGTAAAGAAGATGCTACAAAGATACTATCATAGGTCAGGTTATCTTAGAAACAAACCCCAAGTCTCTGAGCTTTGAGTGCAGGAGGTTGATTGGGCAGTGCTGTGCAAGGGAGAGAGAGAAGCAGAGTTGGATAGGGGAAACTACATACTCCATTATAGTACAACTATAATGACTTAAACCAATCCCGGGAGGCTTCAGAGCTGTGATGGACCTTAGAAGAGACCCTAAAGGACTTTGTTCCTCCACACCAACAAATCAAGGCCCCAAGGAGTGGCTGCTATGAGCATCAACAACCAATGCTCCCAATAGTACAGTAAATGAATACCATCACCATCCTGAGTAGGGCTATCTCTGGCAAACCACAGCATCCACTACCGGTGTTAACTTCCAAGAATGGTTTGAAGGATAAGTACAAGTTATCTGCATATTAAAGAAGAAGGGAAGGTATACTAACAGGAAATACTCCGAGTACCATCTTGATGTGAAACAGCCTGAGGTATTCAGAAACATTCTAATTGGTCAACCTGACCATTGGATCAGAAATAGCTAGAGATAATGGGTCTCAAGATCAGCTTATTGAACTTCTTCTATAAGTTCTGTATTTTTCCTGCTTTGACTAACATGATTTATATATAGAATGAATATTTTTTAAAAGTTTGGAGATAGTGAGAAGATGAACAGCGAGGGAGCAGGTGGATGGTGGTGAGTGGATGAGTGGTGAGTGGATGGACAGTGAGCAGGTAGGGGATGGGAGGTTGTGTGGTAAATCAATGGTTGGTGGCTGCATGGGTGGTTAACTGATAGATTGCTATGTGGCAAATGAATGAGTGCATGGGTTATTGAATTAATGTAGTCAGTCATTCTTTCTCGGCCCCCTGGGAAGCAAGAGTCATACCTTGGTCAGAAATAACAGGTATTAAGCAAATGTCCTTAAGCAGAGCTCCCTGAATACCGTTTGTTGGTGAAACTCCAGGAAGAAATATGATTTTTTTCTCCTATTTATCATATCTGCCTGATCCCTATCAGCAATTGACTTTGAAATCCTTTTTCCATAATGTGAGGGTATGCTTTCAAGCATCCCCCCAGAAGTGAACTCTAGAACCAAAATCAGATGTAAGAATTTAAGGAAGCAAGTCCAGACAGCCCCAATAGGGCAATGAGACAAGAAAAAGAAGGCAATTGAAGTGGTTTTATAAAGCCATTGCTACTCTGGGTAAATGCATTTTAATCTGAAGGGATAACTCTGGAAAGTTAAATAAAACATATGCCTGAGAGTTATCTCATCCAAGGAAGGAGGGTGGAGGGGTATTTATACACTAGCTCCTACCAGTCATTGTCTAAGGGCTGCTTGCTCTGATGGTAAGTGATCTTCTACTGCTCAGAGAATACCTTCAGGCAACAAGATGCAGATATTGGCAGGGAGAACCCTAAGGAGCAGGCTAAAGGCACAGGTTATAAGTACAGGAAACGGACAGCATCTTCTGCTGCTTGTTCACTGCTGTATGAAGCACCTGGACAGTGGACACCCAACAAGTGCTCGTGAATGAATGAAGGCATGCGCATCAGTCAATCACTGAATGACAATGAGGTACTCAGGGCCTGATTTCAGGCAGGAAACTATGCAAGTGAACAGCATGTCTGAGGCAGGATTTCACACATACATGCAAGAGTCAGATACAGTGGCCCAACTGACTACTCCCTGGAGGTCGCTTCTACCTGGAAGTCATGTAATCTTTTCAAAGTGTTTTTAAAAAGTCAATTTACTATGTAATTGTAATTGCAACAGTAACAATAATCACAATAAGTCTTTGGTTTAATAACACATTGGAGTCAGCAACGATAACAGTTACGCTGTAATGCGCTTAGCTGGCAAAGGAATCCAACTTGGATAATACGGTACACACACTAATTTATTGCTTCCATTTCTGTTTCTTTAACTGTGATTACCTAAAGATGTCTCCATCACAATTTTCCCAAAGACCATACTCAGGAGATAAGGTCTGCAGAGGATATGTAATTAGCATCATGTTTGCATATAACTCACGTCTGCCTTTATTATCTCTTTGTTGCTGACTTTATAGTCCAGAGTGATTACTGCTACCCCAATGGCTGTCAGTCACAATTTTCCTCTTTTCAATAAAATCTGCTAGTATTTCCATAAGTTTTACAATTTTCAAAGCATTGTCCCATTACAAATGCTGGTGGTTCTTGTGACAACCCTGGAAGATAGTCATATGTAAATGCTGTTACGGTAAAACCCTGTAATCTGGAATATATAGACCTTAAAAAGTAAGCATGTAAAGCATGAGATTGCACTATTGCAAAACTGATGAATATATACACTTTTAGTTGTTCTTCCACCTACCTTACAGAAACAAAAGAAAAAGGTTTTCCTTTATTAGATGTGTAAGAACTGGGCTGATTATGCCTAGCTAGTGCATAAAATGATTAGTTCAGGGAATGTGCATTTAGCATAAATCCCCCCACTGGGTAAAAGAGATCAGTCTCAAACTCCAGTGGCCTTATCCCTAGTGTAGCTAGAAAAAGTCCCAGTAGCATCCTTATTACTCTCAAAAATGTCCCAGAAAGGACAATAAATTTCATAGTCATTCTAACTATAGCTTATTTACTATCACAATTAACTGTTCAGTACGGTTTGACTATAGCAGTTCCATTTTGCAGATGAGAAAACTCAAACTCAGAGAAGGTGAATAGTATTCCCCAAATGACACTACTACTATTCACTCACAGCTGGAACCAAAAGGCAAAATTAGCCCTGTGGTCTAGTTATCTCACAGCAAGCCACCTCTCCATCCAGACTGACTATGGTCATTCATCACTCTACAGACATTTTCCCTTCACAGTCTCACTGGAAACTAGCAACTTTCTGGTTCTGTCCTTATAGATGTTGTATTGTATTAGATTTTCAGTAAGAACATAAGTAGGGAGTCATAGTCTTCATCCTCAATCAACATTATACTACATTATCAGTTGGGTTTAGGAGTGATTTAAACAAGATGAACCATTTGTTTCTTCTCAAGTATCAGCAGTCTAGGGGAAGGCAATCCAGAATGCTGTGGGGGAGCCCAGTCCTCAGGGATCAAGGTTCTTCTCTTTCTCCTGCACTATTCTAGAACTTCCATTCCTCAGGTACCTCATGATCCACAGATGGCCTCTGAATCTGGAAACAGGAAGAAAAGGAGCAAAAGGGATGAAATGCTCAGCTGAGTCCTTTCCTTTTCATCACATTCCAAGAAATTTGATTCAATGTTTTACCCTATGGACCAGATCTTGGCTGCACAGACATATCTAGCAATCAAAATCACCTTTCAAAAATCAAAAGCTTAAAAATGTATTATTTTTTAGTTCACTGTTGGGATTTTGTTTTCATAGAATAAGGGGAAAACAAGCAATTATTTTCATGATGTTGTGTAAGAAAACATCCCAAAGTACAGTGATTGGCAATACACATTTCTTTCTTATTCATGTTTGTGTCTTGGATTAACTGTGGTTTACAGATTGGGGCTGGGCTCAGTCAGGCTGGACTTCCAGTTAAGATTCTATTTCACTCTACTTTTCCTGACTGATTCTTGTAGGACTAAGAAAGTTACCCTAACACTAAGAAAGTTACTAAGGACAAGTTCTTTCTGGGTCAATGGAAGAAGTGCAACAGAGCAAGCCCATTCACACTAACTATTCCAAGTTTCTACTTGATTTATATCCACTAATATTTGATTGGTCAAAGAAAACTGCATGAACAAGCCCACAATCAAAGGACAAGGAACTGCACCTTGTCCACCAGGAGACCATGCAAAGGTGGTGATGTTTACTTGCTCTGCATTCCTACTATAGGGAAGTATTGGGATCAATAATTCAATTTTCACAGTAAGCAATGAACAATTTTCTTTTATAATGCAGTCTTTCATCCCCTACTCCAATGTCCCTCCATAGATTGTTCTCTCCTGTATGCTAGTGTATTAGTTCCCAGATGGATAGTTAATAAGCTATAGAAACTCGGGTCCACCCAAAATTGTTCCTATTATAAGCACGAGAGTTCTTAGAAAATCTGCCATAGGATACCTAGAGAATGGAATGGGGAGCAATAGATAGAGAACAGTGCCTGATTATGCTAGAAAGCTAGAAATGGAGGTGGGATCCCACAAAGAAAAGTGAGGAGAGGATTTGGTGGAGGGATCCGCACTGCTGGGGTTCAGCCAGGAGTTTTGCATGTCTCCATGATCCTACTAGATACCAAGAAGAAAGCTCTTCTTGGAGTTTTCTTGAAAACCCATGTAGGGGCCTACCAAGGAAAAGAAACCCCAAGAGTATTCCAAAAGAAGAAAGGATATGAAGGGAACAGAGAGATGAGTAAGGTGTGTATCACTCATGTCAGTGCAGTGAACAGGGCTCACTTGCTCGGCTCCAGCAATACCACTTCTTTCACACTCCATGGAGTGGGCAGGACAGCCTGCAATATAAACCCTGGTACTGCCTATTCTGTATATATTCTGAATATATTTCATATATAACCACATCCTCCCATGTCAGTAAACACAGACCTATTTCTTTATATGAGCTGTATAATATCTAAGGTATAGATTAACTATAATATGCTTAATTAATCCCCTATTAATGGACATTTAGATTGTGACTTAATTTTACTACTGCAAACAGTATTGCAAGGCAAGAACCATGGTTCTACATATATAAATTCCTTCCTTATCTTACATTCTATACAAAAATAAATTCTAGATAGGTAAAACCGAACAAACCTAAATGTAAAGGAAAAGCAAAAAGTATTAGAAAAATATAAAATGATGCTTTTATACCTTAGGGTATTGGCAGAATTTACATATCACAAAATCATCCCCTGGATAGTCTAATATTAATAGAACTTCCATATAAATATAATACAAAGTTAAAAGACAAATATGTTTGTAGGTAATGTTTGCAGTACATATTATAGACCAATTGCCAAAATATATTTTATGTAAATAGCTCCTATACAGTGAATAATTCACTAGGAAAATGAGCAAAGAAGATGGATTACTAATTCACCAAAGAAGATACAAGTGGAAAACAAGACACTTGGACTCACTAGTGAGAAAAGAAATGTCAAATAAAAATAGCGATAAAATGCAACTTTTAACAAATTTTCAAAACTTCAAAGCACTGGCAGTATTTATTGTTTGTAAGAATTTAGAAAAATAAGCATTCCCTCCTCTTGGGAAGTAGGGACATGCATACAATATTGTGCAGGATAAATTAGTCCCATCTATATACTGTTTAATGACTCAGTGATTTTGTTCCCTTGCATCCTAAGGAAACATGCCTACTTGTGCACAGGTATACACAGGTATAGGCGCACACCACACACACACACACACACACACGTGCACAGAAGGTTTATTGCAGCCTTATTTGTAGAAACAAAAAACAAACAAGAAAAACAACTGGAAATGACCTAACTGGCCATTAAGAAGACAATATGGAAGTTCTGCAATCATTCAAATGAATAGTGTAGATTTAACTCAGACAAAAATCCATGATATATATTTAGAGGAAAAAAAATAAGATGTAAAAATATGTGTAATTTCATTCCATTTATCCGAAAAATACATATTTGTTTTTATGTGTTTGCATAGCTGTAGAAAACTGTAGAAGGCTATACTGCAAAGTTACCTCTGCAGAAGAGGAGATGTTGAGTTGGACGATTGAGAATGTTCTTTAATTTCCTACACATTCTGTTCTTTTGAATTTGTTACAAGAAACACATACACGTTATGACTTAGAAATAAATATTTAGAGAACAGAAAGTGTCTGTGTTGGTTCTGACTCCTGCATGTTTGTGCAGATGAGCAAAGATGAATTGCTAATTCACAAAAGTAGAAATACAAATGGAAGACAAGACACTTGGAATCACTAGTGAATAAAGAAATGCCAAGTAAAAACAACCATAAAAAGCAATTTTAACATATTTCTAAAAGCTTAAAAGTACTGGTAATAACTGGTAATATTGTTGGTGAGAAGTGGGAAAAATAAGTGCCCCCTCACTTGAGTGAAAGTGAGGTGTGCTGGTGAATCAGCTGGATTGCAGGGAGGGGTTAATGGAAAACCTGGTTGGTAGTTTCTGTTTATTTTCTTGGTGAAAATATTCCCACCATGCACCATTTCAATTTCAGGTCATTCACAATGTTCTTGCGTATTTTACATATGGCAATTCAATAGATCAATATTTTTTTTTAAATAGGGGTTGAAGAAAACTGAATGCCACAAAGTCCTGAATAAACAGGTTGTATTAGTCATCTTTTCATTGCTAGGACAGAATACCTGAGAAAAATAACTTAGAAAAGATTTACTTTTTTTTTTTTTATTCATTGTACACAAATAGGTACAGCTGTTTTTTCTCTGGTTGTACACAAAGGAGAGTCACACCATTTGTGTAATCATATATGTACATAGGGTAATGATGTTTGTCTCATTCTGTTATTATTCTTACCCCACTCCCCGTTCCCACCCCTCTTTTTCTCCTATGCAATCCATCCTTTCTCTATTCTAGCCTCCCTTCCACCCCACATTATGTATCATCATCCACTTATCAGAGAGATCACTCGGCCTTTGGTTTTTTGATTGGCTAATCTCACTTAGCATGGCCATCTCCAACTTCATACATTTACCTGCAAATGCCATAATTTTATTCTTCTTTATGACTGAGTAACCCTAACCCTACCAACAAAGAAAAGTCCAGGACCAGATGGATTCATAGCTGAGTTCTACAAGAACTTCAAAGAAGAGCTCATTCCAATACTCCTCATGAAATAAAGGAAAAGGGAACCTTTCCAAACGCATTCTATGAAGCTAATATCACCCTGATACCAAAACCAGACAAAGACACATCAAGGAAAGAAAATTTCAGACCAATATCCCTAATGAACATAGATGAGAAAGTTCTTAACAAAACTTTAGTGAATTGCATACAAAAGCATATTAAAAAGATAGTGCACCTGATCAAGTGGGTTTCATCCCGGGGATGCAAGGTTGGTTCAACATCCGGAAATCAATAAATGTAATTCACCACATCAACAGACTTAAAGTTAAAAACCACATGATTATTTCAATAGATGCAGAAAAAGCATTTGATAAAATACAGTGCCCATTCATGCTCAAAACACTAGAAAAAATAGGGATAGTGGGGACATTCCTTAACACTATAAAGGCCATTTATGCCAAGCCTACAGCCAACATCATTCTAAATGGAGAAAAATTGAAAGTATTCCCCCTGAAAACTGGAACAAGGCAGGGATGCCCCCTTTCACCACTTCTATTCAACATTGTCCTTGAAACTCTAGCCAGAGTAATTAGACAGAACAAAGAAATTAAAGGGATACGAATAGGAAAAGAAGAGCTCAAGCTATTCCTTTTTGCAGATGACATGATTCTCTATTTGGAGGAGTAGAAAAGATTTACTTTGGCTCACAGTTTCAGAGATTTCAGTCCATGCTCAGCCACCTCCACTGTTTTGGGCCTGATGTGAGAAAGAACATCATGGCAGAAGTACAGGGTGGAAGAGTAACTTGGTTCATGGCAGCAGGGAGAGAGAGGGAGAGGGAGAGAGACAGAGAGAGCGGATGGGGCCAGAAACAAAATACAATGTTTCAAGTCACCCCAAAACAGTGACTCACCTCCTCCAACTAGGTCAAACTGCCTACAGTTTTCACCACCTTCCAAGAGCATCACTGAATTATAAATGTATCAATCTATCCATTGATGAGGTCAAAACTCTCATGATGCTATCACTTTCTCAAATTCTCATTTCTGAGCATTGCTGCACTGGTGACCGAAAGTTTAACATATGAGCCTTTGAATGACAATCCAGATTCAGGATAGTAGACAGCTCAAGTCACAAATTCTGCTCCAGTGGAATGGAAAAGCTCTGAGCTGTCCAGGGCAAATCCCAGCACACATTCACAGCTCATCACTACCCACCCCCCTCACTCTCTCTCCAGCCAACCACAAAGCATTTCCAGTTCAAATCTTCTTAGGCTGCATAGTCTCATTATAGTTTTGCAAGGTCGTTTACTTTACCACCTCTCTAAGAGATGCTTCACCCTTTAGAAATAGGCCATGTAGTGGAATTAAAAGTCTGCCAGGAAGTTCTCCTTGCTCGTTTCTAGCCTAGGCGGCCTTGAGGCAACTGAATTCTGCAGATGGTGCACCGAGGAGAGAATCTGGGTGAATTTTCAGCCTTTACAAAAATATTTCTCCAGATGGGAAGGCATGAGGACTGTCATGCAGCCCTGTTTCAAGGTGCTGCTCTGCAATGCAAATAACAAGGCACCTGGCAATTACTCAGCTAGGAAGTGGGAGGAATGCCTGCCCCCAATTCATTCACAGTCTAATGGCACAAGAATCAAAGTAATATCATAAGGTAAGCACTGTGAGAGCTAGGCCCCTCCCTTGCCTCTGAAGGTACCTGGAAGCAGCCTAAGGTCATATAAGCTGGGAATTATAGGGTTCTAGCTATTCAGAGAGTTATCTAGAAGGGCAGGACTCTTCACCCCATGGGAGAAATGCTGTCCACAAGGGAAGGAAGTGTTTTAGTCAGCTTTTTTCGCTGCTGTGACTAAAAGGATCCAACCAGCATAGTTATAGAGGAGAAGAAGTTTATTTGAGGGCTCACAGTTTCAGAGGTCACAATACTGCAGGCTCCATTCCTCGGGACTCAAGGTGAGACAGAACATCTTGGCAGAGGGAAGCAATGAAGGGAAGCAGCTCACACATGATCAGGAAGCAGAGAGAGAGACTCCACTCTCCAGATACAAAACATACCCCATAGCCCCACCCCCAATTAACCACTTCCTCCAGACACACCCCACCTGCCTCCAGTTACCATTCAGTGAATCCCATCAGGGACTGATTCACTGATTAGATTAAGACTCTCACAACACAATCATTTCTCCACTGAACCTTCTTGCATTGTCTCACATGTGAGCTTTTGGGGGATACCTCACATCCAAACCATAACAGAATGTCTCTCAAAAGCATGGGACCTAGAGTAGGGGCCCCAATCACCTGGGAAGTATTGCTAATGGGAATAATGCTGGAGGCTAAGGGAACAATTATCCTACTCTTGGTCAGTGACAGACAGCTTCCTGGAGGAAATGAGCCTAAACTGAGCCCTGACATATGCATACAATTTAATCAATCAGAAAACAGGGCCAGGGATTCCAGAAAGAGGAACCTTACCCACAGAGCTGGTGTTATGTCATCCATGAGAATATGTGCCTTTATGTTTCCCAAATCAGAGAGATGCTACCTCCCCTTCACCCTAAAATCTAAGAAATTTGTCTGTATCCACCTACAGTGGAGTGGTTCTGAGTAATCCTTCATCCAAATTCTGATTCTCTATTTGTTGGGCTGAACCGTGGTTTAACAGAAACCTTCCAACCTTGCTCCTAGCCCCTCCAAACTCTTTCTTCTGCTCTCTCCACTACCTTCTGCAGTCACTGCTCTCCCAGAAGACTACTAGAGACAGACAGGACCTGGGAAAGGAATTTGTATGGTGGTGTTAATTGGGGTAATGAGTTAGCAGATAATTCATTTGCATTTTATGGGCCCCTTTAAGGCTTTAATTTAACCTGAAAGTGTGACTAAGAAGGGAATTTTCAGGACATAAGCAGGCCCCTTGGGAATCTCTGGAAGGTCTTTCAGGGTCCCTGAAAAGCCCTGTGCCTCATGCTCATATTTCAATTACCTCTATGTCAGAGGTCAGCCAACTTTTTCTGTAAACTGCCAGACAGCAAATATTTTGGGCCTTGTGGGTCATATGGTCTCTGTCACAAATATTCAACTCTGCTGTTACACCCGAAAGGTGGCCATAAACAAAATATAATTGGATGAGCAAAGGAGTGAAGGAGTTACTGTATTCCAATAAACTTTGCTTAGAAACACGGGTGGCAGTCCATGCTGCTGACCCCTGCTCTAGATCTTTTATTTGTTCTCCTTTCCTTTTGCCACTTCTAGGAAAACGGCCACACTAATCAGGAGAAATCTTACCATTACTCCTTGGGATTCTTCCAAGGAGGATCATCACTGATTGCTCTAATTGACCTCAGTGAGTCCAGGATGTGCAGTTAGAGGGAATCTTCCATGACATCTTGCATTCTTGTTGTACTTCCTTATTTTTGTAAAACAACCACATTTATTGCTTCACACTTAGTTGTCATTCCACCCTATCAATTAGGGAAGATGGCATAGCTTGGTAGTTAAAAAAGATCATAGACTCCAAAAGACACACTAGCAAGGGTTGTGCTAAAGTAACAAATTAAAACCCTTTGTTTCAACATAAAAGAGGTTTATTTCTTCCTTATGTTATACATTCAGCAGTCAGCAGGGTGATGGCTCTGCTCCACAGTTATTCAGGGACCCAGGCTGATGGCAGCTCCATCATATGGAATAGCTCCAAGGGTTACAGTATGCAAAGAGGGAAAGTAGAAACTTAACACACACTCTTCTACATTTCAGCCCAGTAATACACATTACCTTTGCTTAGAGTCCGTCGTCCCTAGGTAGTCACATGGCCAGAGCTAACTGCAGAGGACCCTGGGAAATGAGAGACTAGATGGAATGTTTAATAAGCACGACTGTCTCTGCCACATGGCCTCACTGGTGAGCTGCTCTATGACCTTGGACAATATTTCATACATTGAAATATTCTGTACTTCAATTTCCTCCATGGAAAAGCAAGAATAATAATGGCCTCTGACTCAAACATTGTGGTAATAAGAATTGATAATATGCTTCTAAATCACAGTGTCAGGCACTTAGCAAGCATTCAGTACAAGTCAGCTATTACTTTTATTATTACTAACTATATGATTGTGAGAAAAATGCTTTATCCCTCTGGGTCCATGTTCTCTCATTTTCAAATCAGGTGTGTAAATAATACTTTTTAGGAAGCTATTATATTAAACGGCACAATATATAAAAAGATCCTAGTATCATGCCTGACATACAATAAACATTTTATGAAAGTTATTTCCCCTTGGTGTATGTAATCATGAATTGATAATTCATTTTAGTTCTGGTTTCAAAGGGCTTATTTGTGATGGTAATGAGCTGCAAGATTTTTTAACATGCTGACCATGGAAACCCAGAATATTTCAAAACAAGAGATTTTAGAGATTCTCTCTTCTCCAGAGGCAGTTTAACATCAGAGAGGCAGGCTCGCACAATGTGTTGCATTGTCTTTTGACAACTTGGTTACAGGTGAAACCATATAACCCGTAATTCCTTTTCCTTTATACTCTGAATTAGAGTTGCCAAAAGTGAAATCTTGTAAGATTTGGGACATGGACATGAAGCAGCAGTCTTTACAATCTGAAGTTCAATGTTGGCAAGAGGCATTGGGAGGAGACACTGAGGGGCTGGAGAGTTCCAATGTGTCCTTTCCCTTCCCTCTGCACTCCTAGCTTTGCTTTCCCACAACCAGTCCTGATGAGCAACGCTGAGCCCAGGCCCATCACAACTGTGAACTTGCAAAGCACCTGTCACAAAAGGCCATCAACTTCCACAGACCTCTATATTAGCATCCTCTGCAGTTTCCCTCAAGCAGCCAGATGTGTCTAGTAGCTCCTAGGTTTCACTGAAAACGGACTCCTTTGCCCACACCAGGGCTGGGTAAAGACGTGTTTAGGGCTGAATGCATTCAACATTCATAGGTTGAAACTTTAATCCCTGGGACCTCAGAAACAGCTGTATTCGAAGTTAAGACCTCTAAAGAGATGACAAGGCTAAAATGAGATCATTTGCGCGGGCCCTATGACCCACCACAAGGACATATGACAAGTGATCCTTATATGAGGAGGAAATTAGAACACAGACAAGCCCAGAGGGAAAACAATGTGAAAACACCAGAGGAAAACAGCTATTTACAAGCCAAGAGGAGAGGTCTTAGGAGAAACCAGTCCTGCTGCCACCTTGATCTTGGACTTGTATTCACCAAAATTGTGAGAAATGAACTTCTGCTGCTCGAATCACCTACTCCATGGTACTTTGTTATGGCAGCCCCTAGCAGATTAATACCTGACCTTTCTTGGGTCCTTCAACATTTATTTGTGGATCTTTACTTCTCTAATTCCTCCCACAGCTGTGGCAGTTCTGATTGTTATGATAAATTCCTCATTCACAATACTGTTGTTGGTTCTGCTTTCCTGATCAAACCCAAACTGATACATGCAGCAGTTAAAAACATAAATTGGAGCTGACCTGTCCAAACAGAACTTCAATCTCTAACTTTACTCTTGGCCTGATCTTTGGACTGCTGCTGTTTAATTCCTCTGGATATCAGTTGCCTCATCTGAAAAGTGGGATGATAAAGGTACATATTGTGCATAGTTGCTAGAATTAAGGAAGCTACCACACATAAGACGTTCAGTACATCACCTAGCACACAGATAACACTCACTGCATATAGGTTAATAGTATGACTATGATGATTATTTGCTGTCTACCCAAGAAATAAAACACTGACTCACAGGTTTCTTTCCCTGCTCTTGTTGGCAATTTTCTCTCCCAGACTGTAAATATCTGAGTATAGGTATCGTAATTTATTTGCTTTGCTTTCTTCCACTTGACTCTTTTCTGAGCACCTAGCAAGAGGCCCATGACTGTCTCAAATGAGATTTTGGTCAAGTGAGAATTAGCATTCCATTTGTTCCAAGGAAGGTTTGTACTCTGTGGAAGCCAGACTTTAAGATGGGTCCCATCAATCTCACCCCATGGTCTTCACTCCCCTGTGTGACCCTTGACACACACCAGGAAGGGCTGACCTGCATAACCAGTTGAGCACTAGAAAAACAATGCATGTAATGCTGTGGTTTGTCCTCTCTGAAACTCATGTTGAAATGTAATTCCCATTATGAGATATTAAGTAGTGGGACCAGTGGGACCTCTAAGAGATGATTAGGACTCCATTTAATTTGATTAATGGATTAAAGGATTAACAGTTAATGTGTTACCTGGAGAGTGGATCTGCTATAACAGACAGCTTGGCTAGGTCTCCTCAGGCTTCCCGTCTCTCTCCATGGAATGCCCTGCACCACTTTGAGACTACCAGCAAGAAAGCCATCACCAGACGCAAACCCTCAACTTTGGACCCAGTACCACAAACCAAAATAAAGTTCTTTTCTTTATAACTGATTCATTTTGTTTTTATGTCATGTTACTAGCAACAGAAATGGATGATAGACATGCTGTTACAGGGCAAGGGCCCATCGCAGAGCTAAGACAGTCTTTTTCATCAGTTCTTGAAATAACACCAGAAAGATTTCAGACATGTCACTCAGAGTAGCAGGTGTGAGTTTTTTAGAAGGTATATAAAAATGGAAAAAAGGGGACACTTTCAAGAGACAGAGTGGGTCCTCTCAGAGAGGAGAAGAAATGGCCAAATAGGGGTTTTAAAAGATTTCTGGGTCCCAGTGCTCTTTCCTCAACTTTTATACCCTTTTAATCTGTTTATTATCCTTTGAATAACCCTCAGCAAATTTTTTGTGAACATATGGAAGGTCCTGGTCATAAGGAATGGCTGGTGTGGTTGTGATAGACTTTCAGTGATAAGGGAGGATCTTGGCCACCTGGTAGGTAGTGTATGGCATGATTTTGAAACAATTTTTTTTTAAAGGGATGTAGTTAGTTAGGACTGGGGGAGATTTTGGCATTCCAGGCCCCCATCATCAAAGTGCTTGCTTGTGCAATAAAGCTTCCTGTGGGTTTCAGTTGCCTTATATCCTTTTCCCTGCTCACCTGTTTATGGTTGACTAGTTACTCAGTACGCCCCCCACAACCCCCAGGTCAAAGACTTGGGTTCCTAAATCCCTTTAGGATATTTAAGCATGGATTTGGTCTGGCTGCTTCCTGCTGAGAGGCAGTGAATTTGAAGTTTTTGTTCTCTATCAGGTAGGACATGAACATAAGAGTATTAGCATCAGGGCAGTCCAGAGGTCCATGGTTGCAGTTGGCAAATTCCTGGATGAGGTGAGTTATGGCTGATGCAAATGTACATCTCAAGTTCCATTCTCATAATGGAATGTCTATCTTTGGTTATACTTTTCTGCTGGGTGTTTAAGATCAATATGGTCAAAATTGACCTTTTTCCTATCTACCATTTAGGTCAGCTGAGATTCCTCTGAGTTCACTCTCAGGAACTTGTGAGAAACCTCTTGTCTCCTTTAGCTTTCTTCTACCAGTTGTGCCATCTGCCAGGATGGGTCAGGATCTTGCTGAACACACACGACTTCCCTTGAAAGCATCAGGATCATTTCCCTCTTCTTTTCAAGAGGGTCAATAACCTCTTCCTTTCAAGATGTCCACTGGTTGGCATCCTGTCCTCTGGGGTACACATGATCCTCCTGATTGGGAGGTCAGGTGAGTCACCAGATTTGCAGGACTCTGCAACGTCCTGTTGGTCCCTGAGTCCTGGCTGACCTTAGAGGACATGCCAAAATATTGGCTGTTTTATCCTTAGCCCTTTTACACCCTTGACTTTGGTTTCCTAGTTCTGGCTTAAACATCCAACAGGCCAATTTCACCAGTCTTGAAATGGGAGAAATGTGTTTCAATGTTAATGTCTATAGTATCACATGCATTGTTTTCCTAGTGCTTAATAGGTTATGCAGGTCAACCCTACTTGGTGTGGGAAGGGAGCACACAGGGAAGCAAAAACCATGGGGTGAGATTCATGGGAACCGTCTTGAAATCTGGCTCCCACAGTCCCCAAACCCTCCTTGGACTAAATGGAATGCTAATTCTCCCTTGGTCAAAATCTTAGTTGAGATGGTCATGAACCTCTTGCTAGATGAGGATGGCCTCTTGGCAAATCTTAGATAAAGTGTTTTATTTTTATGTATTGTTTTACAAAGTTCTCATATATTGTTTCCTGAGTCTATGTGAACATCAGGTAACATAATACATCACTACATTCAAAACATGAATCAAATGCAAAGGCTAAGAGAACGCAGCTTCTTTTTTAGTGGAAAAGGGGAGAAAATGTTTCCATGTTCCACATTGCCAACTTTTAAGTAAATCAGGCTCTCCTTATTACCTTTCCAAAAATATATTTAAATTTCCACCCCAGTGTAAAAAATAACATAAAAAATTTTATGTGAAACTTACTGATGACAGGTTATTGTTATTCAGTTACAAAACATTAAATGATATTTATAGATTCCCTACTAAATTTGGTATTTTTATATAAATCTGACAGAGGTTATTATTACAAACAATTTTAGCTTGGAGAACACCAACTTGGTAAAGTACCCTCCTAAGCGTTACATTTTAAAAGATTTGTATATTTAAAGAACATGAATACATCAAATATACAAAGAAACCAGTAATATTTAACATCATAATTATAAAGATTGTGATGATCCTTAGACTAACTTATTTTTAACTTTCAAAGTGCAATAGAGAATCCACAGTGTAGGGGCTGGGGTGGTGGCTCAGTTGTAGAGCACTTGCCTAGCATGCATGAGGCACTGGGTTCGATTCTCAGCACCACATATAAATAAAAAAACAAAAAAGGTCCATTGGCAACTAAAAAAATTTTAAAAAGAATCCATTGTGTAGGATAACTATAATCATAGGTCTTCATAGGTTAGTAGCACTAAGAAACATCAAAAAAATGTCTTATAAGTTTAGGAAACAGTGTTAATGATCAGAAATAGGCTTATTTTTTGATGTCCAAGCACATCTCATTTATGCATTTATTTAGTTAATGCAAACAGTTATAAACCAGTTTTTTTAAATGACAATATGACCATTTTGTATGTTTAAAGTCCAGATACTATGTATAAAAAGAGAACACTTATACATTAACTTGCTTATATTAAACCCACATAGCTTTTATTCTATAAACTTTTATGTAACACTTAGAAGAAGCTCAGACAAACATATATATAGCCCTCAGATGTATACATATCTCTAGTTACATATATTTAGGGTGTCAAATATATAGTAAAACCTAAAATAACAATTGTTTATGGAACCAATTATGAAGCAATCAGAAGACTTTAAAACAGGTACCTAAACAAACCTTAATTCATTTAAGATTTAGTTACCCTAAATCATAAAAACCTAATAGACTCAAGGAATTGCATTGATAAATAAGAGCAAATAGGTGATTTAAGAAAAACCTTGCTATTTTGACACATAGAGAATTAGATTCTGGTTTTATATCAGTACATTAAATTTTGACCCTAGAAAAGCCCTTGAAATAACTTGAAATGAATATAATTTCAGTCAATGTAAACACATACATAAATTTTTTGAGATTTACCTTCCACAAGTATTTTGTAACTTATTCCGACTTTTCCATAGAAAATACTTTCCCATCCGAATACATTTCCTTTTCCTTTAGTTTTTCTTATCAAAGTATGTTTCCATATCTCTAACTTTCATATCTCCTTTTTTAGGTTCCAAAGTATCCTGCCCAGGTCCACCTCTTGACTTTTGACTGACAACAGGATGACATCAGACTTTCAAGTCCTCACTGCCATAACAATTTTAGGTCACTTTGGTCCATGCTGACCAGTTCTACATGCTTATATTTTTTATGGTTAGGGGGAATTATCTTTATCTCCCTGAGTTCCAGGATCTCATCTGTAAAAAGGATCACAAAAGCCTCCCCCTTCAAAGTTGAGTTCCTCTTATCAACATTTTTTGGGGCCTGAATTTCTCCTGCAGATAACAAGTAGGTGCAAAGGAACGTGATGTATTCTGTCTACTGCACGTAAATTTCTTCTTGGAAAAGAAAGCACGTAGGTGTCAGCACAGTGGGCCCATTTTATAGAATTATTCCCTTATTCTTGTGTTCCCACTACTCACATATTTCTATCCCCTATCGAGATCAGGTAGAACTGGGCAACAAACACCAAATGTTTTGGGGCAAGGGTCTGTCATGGAGCCTAGGCAGCCACACTGGTTCTCTCTCACCCTTTCTTGCCATAGCACATAAAGATTCTAGACATTGCTCAGAGTCTCAGGCATGAGTTTATTAGAGGGATAGAAAAAGGAAAGAAAAGAAGGGGAACACTCTCAAGAGACAGAGTGGGTCCTCCCAGAGAATAGAAGGAATGACCATTAGGGATTTGAAAGGATTTCTGAGTTCTAGTGTTCTTGGTTCAATTTCTCATGCCCCCTTAATCTGTTAATTACCCTTAGAATAACCCTCAACAAATTCAGTAAGGATCCAGAGTGTCCTGGTCACAAGGAAGGGTTGGGCAGTTGTGACAGATTTTGGTGATAAGGGAGGATGCTGGCCACCTGGTTGGGTGTGACATGATCTTGAAACAATAGTTTTTTTCATAAGGAGATGTAATTCATAATGGTTGGGGAGGTTTTGACATTCCAAGTCCTCATCTTCCAGGGGCTTCCATTCATTGTCACCCTTCCTTGCCCTTCTTTTCCTGCTTGCCCTTTTATGGATGAATAGCTACCTGGCAATGTGACTTTTAAGGGTATGGTATAAGGGAAATTGAGGCTTCTCCCTTGCTGTCTTATATCACTCATTTTAGGAGAAACCACAGACGATGTCACCAGGATTCTTGAGAAGAATTATGAGCTAGTTCACATGGTGAAGTGTCAAGGCTTCTTTCTAATAACATCCCTAACCTACCAGAGATGTTAGTGAGCCATCTTGAAAGGGAAATCTGCTAGCTCCAGCCAAGCTTTGAAAAAATTTCTTGGTTTAGTATCTTATGAGAGACCCTGAGGGATACTGTCCTAAATCACTTCCAATCCCCTAACACACTTAAATTGTCTGAGATCATAAATATTTACTGTAATTCATTACATAGATAAGCAGTAAACAATCTGAAAAATTACTGGCCTCAGAGTACACCTTGTTTGATCAACAGTGATAGTCAACATTTGTATTATGTATCAAGTGCTAACTATCTATCATTTGTACTGAGCACTTTATAAGCTTTATTTTATTAATCCTCATAACGATCTTATTTGATGAATGATTGAATTAGATATGTATTATTTTTAGTCTCATTTTCAAATAAGGAAAAAGAGACCTAGAAAAGATAACTAGCTTGTTCAAAATCAACAAGTTAGTTGGTGATATAGACAGGATTCACGCCACCACATCTCCAAACTCTTATTTGGGGCTCTCTTCATTGATACCCTACCATGATTTAATAAGA
Source organism: Glaucomys volans (assembly GCA_020662805.1). Taxonomy (NCBI): domain Eukaryota; kingdom Metazoa; phylum Chordata; class Mammalia; order Rodentia; family Sciuridae; genus Glaucomys; species Glaucomys volans. The sequence continues at coordinate 164,709 of JAJEJO010001514.1, forward strand.
TATTGGTTCCCTGAAAGCAGAATGCAAAGCCTTGGGCTGCAGACAACCCTCCCATGCACCTCCTCACCTGCAGACACCCCTTCCCGTGCATCTTCTGACCTGGATGGTGCAGGCTCTTCAGCTTCCTGAAGCTTCCTCCACGTAGCCTCCTTGGGAGATACCAGGGTCCTAACTAGGCATGGTGCTGTTAATATGCCCCAGAGTAACTTCAATTGAAGTCCTCATAATTTCTTCATCACTGTACTGAGATTTCCAGTACTGCCTGACTCATCGTTCTCCTTAGGGAGGAGGATGCAGCAAATGCATTAAGAGCAATTGAACACATCATTCTAGAAACCTGTCCTGTGTTTCAGTGAAGGATATACTGAAGAAACTAATCAGTTCAGAATATTATAGATGCTGTTATGAAAACCTATAACTTCTTTTTAGAGCATTGTACTTTGTCTTAAGATCCTTCTATGTATAAACACTTGTTCTGGCTTGGACTTCTTGCTGGTGTAGTTTTTGCTTGGTTATGGGGAAAGTATTTTGTTCTTATAATAAGCTACTTTCTTTCTTGGGCTGGGGATATAGCTCAGTTGGTAGAGTGCTTACCTCGCAAGCACAAGGCCCTGGGTTCAATCCCTAGCACCGCAAAAAAATAAATAAGAAATAAATAAAACCTTCACTATTTAAAAATAAATAAATAAATAAATAAAAAATAAGCTACTTTCTTTTAGTAAACTCCTTTAACCATAAAACATCTAATTGATCAAGACAGGCTATCACAGCCTACTGTCTTGAAGTCTTTTGTATGAAGTGTGGGGAGAGTAAGCGAAACCTTGAACTTCTATCTCCGCAACATGCTAGGAAACCAACAAATCCTTACTGTTCTCTTTCTAATTATAAATCTAATGCAGAGTTGGTTGACACACAACTTCTCAGTGTATACATAGTATCTAAAATGGAAGTTCCCCCCAATCTCATGCCCTAGAAATAATCACTGTTAACAAATCAGAGCATATGTATTCAACTTTGTTTTTTCACACATCCTAAAATGTTTTATTTCATTTTATTCTTCAAAAAACCAAATTGGTGTCATATTATAATGCTCTTCTCCCATATGTTTTTTTTTTTTCTATTAGCAGCACTTTTTGGAAACGTTTCATTTTAGAAAGCTGTTTCTAGATTAGTATGTACAGAGTCTCATTCTTTAGAACAGTTCCTGATATACCATAATTGTTCTATTATCTCCATCCTGGAAGATATTTGAGTTTCTCTGCCTCTTTTTTATCAATGGCAATCAATGCTGAAATGGCCATTCTAGTCCAAATGCCTTCACAGAGGTTTTGCAGGATGAATTCCTATAAGGGGGGATTTGAAGACAGGACGTGAGCTATGCCAGTTTATACTCCCACCAAAAATGCCAGAGGCAGCCTACTCTTCCACCCTCACCAACATTGGATATTATCTTTTCTTCCTTCATTTTCATGTTATGCCTACCTCTTATTATAATTAACATTGTATGAGAATAACAACAGATTTTTTTTTTTCTTCCTTTGAAGATGAGTTGAAAAGGAAATTCCCTAAGTGGTAAATAGGAGATTAAGTTTGCTCTGGAATAATTAGCATTTATATAGCTCCTCATTCTCAGAGGTAATGCAGCTTTAACTAACTCACATTTATACACAAAGGACAATTGTACACTGGGGAGAATTTTGTAGGCCCTTCTGGGAACTTATGTTTTGCTGTTCATGGCCTGGTCTGGTGACCCAGAGCCAGGTGGCTTTAAGAATCACTTGAGAAGACAAAAGAAAAAAAAAAAAAAGAGATATCCACTCTTTTGTTACCATCTGGACACCACCCAAGACCCAAGGGTCTTGGGTCCATTGTTTCTGTTCAGGAAAGAATTAAAGAACAGGACACAAAGATAGCAAGCAAGCAGCAGATTGTTGCAAAAGCAATAGGAACAGACTTCTCCAAAAAGAAGGAGGCCCAGAGCCTGGAGTCAGGTGGGGAAATTTGGTTTGTTCTTCTTATAGTTTCTGGAATTTTCTCCTTATCTTCTTCCCTCTCCATGCCTTCCTCACTATTATCCATTGGTGTCCCCATGTCCACAGGTCTATTTTAGTTTTTCTATTGGATCTCCTACTTAGGAACACAAATATAGACATCTCTGTCTGATTGGGTCCCCCACTTGTGTCCACAACACTTTCATCAACCAAGAGGTGGACCTCATTGGAAGACCCTCTTCATACTCCTTTGGTCTGGACCTGCCCCTGGCTTCCTCACTTCCCATCTGGCCCTGGCTGTCTACACCCTTCTACATCTCTCCCACTTTTATTTTCAGGAGGTTCTGGGTGGGACATTGTTGTATCTTCTGAACTTAAGGTATGGTATGGACAGTTGAGGTGGTCATACTCCTGAATTTGGCAAGCTAATCTTTACACTCCATGTAAAATCACTTTTTTTTTTAAATGCAATGATTCTTTTTCATTCCCATTTCCAATTTCAGCTTCCTTCCCTGTTATATGCTAACACCACAATGTACTAGATTGCATATTCTAGAATTTTAAAATATATTGGAAACGCTTTAGTGTGTATAAAATAAGTGGTATAAATTTTTCATTTTCTTACTTTTTTCTTTCAGTGCTACAATATTCTTAAACTTTAGCCAGATTGCTTGTGTATGTATTTCACAGATTTGTTGCTTCTTTCTGCTGCTTAATATATCCTAGTACTACATTCCCAACATGTTTTACCTATCCAGTCCCCCGGGAATGGACAACTAGTTATGTCCCATGATACCTCCTACTACTACAAACAATAATTTTTTTTTGAGACTTGAGGTAATACAATTCAAAAGTATTCTGATCTTACAGTAATGTACTCTTGGGGTGAATACTGTCTCTTTCCTATATAATCATGGTAAAGTCAGGTAACTTCCTGAAGCCCCAGTTTCCTCACCTATAAAATCTGGGTTGATATCCATTTCCCAGGTTTGTGATATCATTTCCCACCTTTGTTGTTTAGAGATTTCCCCATTCCTCTAATCATATCTATTGAATGTTGAAAATATGCCACTTAGGCAGATGGATCATTTTCTGCTAAAGGCAATTGAAACTCAACAGATGCAGAAAGAAGCCTTCTCAGAGTCTCCCTTATCTGACTAACAGCAGAAAACTTCTGAGAACTGAGAACTGACAAATCCCCTCTTCAGAAGATGGAAAAGTTAGCACCAAGATGAGTACACACAAAGACCCTTGACCAAAACAACTCCTGTCTTCCAATTTCCCCATAATTGGCTCCCCACAATCCACTGCTTCTGGAAGCCTAACCACCTGCTACCCCTTTCCTCTGTTTAATCACCCCTCCACAGTTTACAACTCTTTGTTAAAATGGTATATAAGCTTCTTAGTCTTCTTGTTTGGGTTTTCATTTCTCTGTGGGACTCCCATGCATGTAAAATTAAGTAAAACTTGTATGCTTTTTATCTTCATCTGTTGTGTATCAGTTTAATTTACAGTCCTCAGATACTGAACCTAAGAGAATAGAAGAAAAGGTTTTGGTATTGGTTTTGATTTGGTTTTTTTCTTCTCCTCTACAATACTTAAACCATAAATGAATGTCAGATACTGGTAGGAATCCAGGATACAGGATGAATCAGGTTGAGATTTCCTCCTTTCATGAAAGGATTTATTGAATATAGGATACCTGGACTGAGTCTTGAAAAATAATGCAGAATTTAGTAGATAGGAAATGAGGACCTGGATAAAGTCCCATTCCACATGGAGAGCCCTGCTTAATTAAAGACACTGAGGTAAGACACAGCATTAAGTGAGCTAATAGTGTTTGGCATATCATAGATGCTCAATAGATATTCATTTTCTTCTTTTTCTTCCTTCTTCTCTGGCAATATATCCAGATCATGTCATAAGTATCCTTTTTACAAGCATCCAACTGCTATAATTGGCAGGTGTGGTTTGTAGATCAGAAGGCTGGCCATCACCTGGAAGCAGGTTAGGAACGCAGCATCTGGGGCCACACTCCGGACCTCTGCACCAGAGCCTCATGTGTAATTAGGTCATGTGATCCACACACATTGAGGTTTGACAAGCATTGCCAAGGGATAAGGGGTGGAATAATTTCACTAACAGATGGAAGGGTGCTTCCAGAAAATATAGATATTTGTGGAGATCCCCGTAAAGTGAGATGGGTGGGAACATTTTCAGGTAATCAGGGTATGATTGATTCAGAGCTGACACTTGCTGAAGCTTTACTCCATGTGTCCTTTATCCTTAGCAATGTCTCTCATTCCACTAAGTAGCCCATTTTCTCCCTATTGGTCCTGTTCTTAACCAGACTTCTTCAGACAAACGCCGGTTGCAATTTGAGAGGCATGCTCTTGATACAAGTTACAAGAGGCTCAAATAACAAGCCCATGCCTCCTTTAAACAGGATTAGCCAGCCCCTGCCTGAAGCTAAGAACTGTTCAAAGGAAGTCCTTAGTAGGGCCTGCCAGGCTTCTTTTCAACTTCTTCTAAACACTGCAGCAGTTTGGCACTCCCAGAGATAAAAACCAATTTTCGTGAAGTAAATTGCTAGAACTGACAGTCAGAGAGGGCAGGAGCTCGTCCCCTTCCTTTAACAGAAACCAGCCATCCCTTCCCACAAGGCTAAGTGACGGCAGGGAATCAGTACATACACAGTCCTTAGTTTGCCAAATGCATGGGCCGGTTCTTTTCTCCCTTTACCATATTTCACATTTCCTCCCACTATCATTTATGTAATTTAAATAATGAGGTAAAAATTAAGTAGATAATGTCAGGAAGGAAGAACTTTTCCCCTGCCCATTTTAGTTCTAAAATTGAAGGCCACCAAGTTAAACTGACAAAAGTCAAATTAACAGGAGAGAAGACAGAAATTATCCACATAGGGCATCAGGGAGATCACAGAAAATGTGGCTGGAAGAAGCAGTTAGAGCTTGGGGTCTATGCACTGCTTTAGAAGAAGGAAGGGAAAGAAAAGGCACTTATAGAAAAATGAGCTGAGCATGGTGGCGCACTCCCGTAATACCAGCGACTCGGGAGGCTGAGGCAGGAGGATTGAGCGTTCAATGCCAGCGTTCAACGCCAGTTCAACTTAGCCAGTCGCTAAACAACTCGGTGAGACCCTGCCTCTAAATAAAATGCAAAAAATGTCTGGCAATGTGGCCCAGGGGTTAAGTATCCCTGGGTTCAATCCCCAATATGAAAGAAAGAAAGAGAAAAATGAATGACATTGGGGAGAGGTCAGTTGGCTCAGAGGAGAACAGAAGGGAGGTATGATAGTTTGCACCCTTTGGAGAGCAAAGGGGAGGTATGTGCGAGCTTGGAGACAATGTTTGTCTATTCAGCTGCTCATCCTAGTGCCCACTTCTTGCCTCTGATAATAGGAATCAGTCTCCCCAACTTCCACGCTCAACTCATATGGGGAAGCTCCCTGGAAGGAAGACTTGCAGCAGTTGGATTCAGTTGGAAGGCTCTGCTTTATTGGCAGATTAGGGCAAGTTAAGGGAGTGGCAACAGGCAAGGCCTTCTTCTGCACATGTGGACTCCCAAATGTCTTCACCTCGAAATAATTTTTCTGACAATCAGAAAAATGAGGCGGCATATAAAGGCCATGTGATGTCCCTCTCTAACACACACATACCACCCTGATTCCCACCAACTAGAAACAAGCAATGTTTTGGTACCATTTGTTTCCCTATCTTCCTTTTCGTTCTTTTTACACTTGGTCGAGATGATACAACATATGCAGTTTGCTTCTGGCTTTTTCAACTTAACATTTTCAAGCTAGCATTTGAGTGAGCATTTTCAACTTAAAATTTTTTAAACTTTTGAAAATTTAATTTGAAAGTACTAAATTCTTCCAAACATAAGTAGAAGCCCAGAAAATAATGTAACCACCACCCATCGACCAACTGCCAGTATTTAAGATGCATTAACCGTGTTGCATTTGCTTTGGATAACTCTGAAAAAAAATCATAAATACAGGTAACACTAACAGCCCCACCCCCTGCCATCCCACAGCTTCTCCACCCTACCACAGCCACCCCTAAACAGCTGTCAGGATCCCTAATCAAGATCCCGAGACTAGTATGTTTCAATCCCAGTACTATTTTTGACTTTTGTCAATAAAATACATCATTTTGTTGTGGGGGATTAAATTTTACATAAACGGTATCATGTATATATTCCTTTGCAACTTGCTTTTTATCATTCAATGTTAGGTCACCTTGGAAAGAACACTCTTTCTTCCAATTACTAACACAAATGGAAAGCAGGCTCCTTCGCTCTGTTGGAAGATGTGTTAGCATTGCCAAGGTCCCACATCTCGGGCTGATGGCAGATGGAGTTAGGTGGTACATCCCATCATGTGTTTATTTGAATTCATCAATTGACAGGGGACTCAGGAGCCTTCTGAGAGAAATGGGAGCAATCTCAAGAGCCTATTCCTAAGTTTCAAGCTGTATACATAGGGTAGAAAAGGTAATAGCAGTTTCACACCCTTTGCGAGATTCATGGCTGGGATCCCCCAAAACAAAAGACAGATAAACAAGAGACAAGCACAGCACCCTTACTTAAACTAAGTGTTACCTGACATGGGGCCTTCAGAAATGAAGATTCAAAAGCTTAGGGAAAACTGTGCTTTCTTATTAGTCATTATGAAGTATAATTGGACACATTACATACAAAAGGGTTTGGCCTGGTGATAATAAACTGGAGGCAACTCAGCAAGCCCTGTCTATTGGGATTATTCTTAGACTCCAGGTTTAGGGTAGGACCCTCTGGAATGAGAGTCTTTGACCTACTTCACTTTCAGGTGAAGTAGGTCAAAGAATTCTTTTTTAACCTGCTTTAGGGAAGGAAGTCAGAAGAGTAACAGAGTGACCTTTCTGCTTAGGGAATCCCAGTGTCCTTTGGTTTCAAGTACTCAGTATGCCCAGTTGCCATATTTGGGGGTATTGTGTTCAGACCTCCAACATGTTATGGACCATATTGTCCCTGGAAGAAAAAAGGCAACAGAGAATTCTGAGGAGACTCACTATAAGAGTGAAGTGGCTGCTGGGGGCAGTGGCACATGACTGTAGTCCCAGCAACTCGGGAGGCTGAGGCAGGAAGATGGCAAGTTCGAGGCCAGCCTTAGCAACTTAATGAGACCCTAAGAGACTTAGCAAGACTCTGTCTCATAATAAAAAAATGATAAGTGCTGGGGATGTAGCTCAATAAAGCATCCCTGGGTTCAATCCCCAGTACCAAAAAAAAAAAAAAAAGCAGAGTGGTAAATCTAAATTGAGACTCAGACTCCAAAGCAAGGCCTACTTTTTGGTATAGATTAGAGAATAGCTGGTTATGGACACTCCAGATATGGACCTAAGGCCCATGCTTCATCTAACAGGCCTGGCTCATGGGCACAACAGGGGGAAGGTCTGTACGTAGATGAGTGGTAAGAACTAGTCCTGTGAGCACGTATCTCTATGGTAACCCTGTAAGGTAGTAACTGTGATGTAAAGGTCTTGCCTCCTATGGTCAGATCTGAAAGCATCCCACAGCAACTGATGGCATTTCAAAGAGCGGCCAAGAACAGGGCTAGAGGCAGATGTACTAGACTTTCTGCTCTTCCTTTCCAAGGTGGTAGGGCTGAATTTTGGCATCCTTGAACTTTCCTTGGGAATGAGATCAATAAGAGTGAGAGCAAACCATCTTAATCAGATCCTATCAGTTCTCTACCAATAGATTTGAACATTCTAAAAAATATGACCCATTCATAAATTTTCCAAAATTCACACACCAAAATGATCATTGCAGCACTATTCCAGTCACCCGCAACCAAAAACTACTCCAGGTCCTTCAGCCATGGAATGGATACATCAGTGGCAAAAAAATTTACATGGTGAAATTCTCTAAATTAACAGGAATCAGTCATCTACACCATCTACAACTACACGCAATAATGTGAATAAATCTCAAAATACAATGAAGAAATCACATACAAAGGGACGCAAGGTATAAGATATTCAAATACTCAAAACAGGCAAAACTAAGTCATGCTGTTTGTAGCTAAACACTGGTTCCTGCCGTCATAGAGTAATGGGTAGTTGGGGACCAGGAAGGACTTCTGGGGCACTGTTAATGGCTTAGTTCTTTCTCAGGAGCTCATTAAAATTATCCATTCAGTTTTTGAAAATCCATCAAGATTACCCTTACCAATCTGTCCAATTTTCTATGTGATATCTCAAGAAAATTTTTGAAAAAGTGATTTTTATTTTGTATTCCCAGCTGGTGAAGTAAAATCTACATATGAATTATTATGAAAGCCTTAAATCAATCCATCACAGTCCACAGTCTCTGGTTGAAAATTCAGGACACACCTTCATTTATCTACCTGATGTGGCTCCTTCTCATATGTTAAGCATTTTATCAATGTTCTCTCAGGGAAATCATGTGACTTTATTCCTTCATCACACTCTTCAGCCTTCTCTGAAGTTTATGAGAAAAAACTAGAAATCTGTTATCAGAGATGAGCAAGTGTCTATAGGAAGGAAGGTATTCTCAATCCCAGAGACATGACTGGGGGCAAATTGATAGATCTGACAGCAGATGGTGCCCACCCTGCAAACCTCTCACAGAGGAGATGAGGCTCAGACTTTGGTATTGTCACTCTGTATTTAGCAGCCGCGGTCTGCCTCACTCAGGTCTCAGTGAGCACTTCACAAAGCCTCTTGTTGCTGCTCACCCAACAGAAGCATCAGACCCAGAATTCCCCTTTCAGCATTAAGGCCTTGCTTTCCATTAGACACTGAAAGTTTCTGTTGCATGCCTTCATATTTCTTCTCTGTGCATTTTTACCCTGATTCTTACTTCTAATGTTGCTCATTAGATTTTTGGCTCATGAAATTCTGTTCCAAGTACCTGCCTCTGACCTGCCAACAGTTCCACATTCTCCCATGAAATTCCTATTGGCTAAACACCTTTCTTGTCATTCACTCTAAAAGATTTCAGCCCCAGTTGAAAGGATTCCTTTGACTACATAGGGAAATATCTCATTCCCCAGTGCAACAGGAGTCCAATAGCAATGCCTGGTGCCTACTTCAGGTCGTCTGCAGACGTTGAAACTTGATAAATGTAAAATGTACTGAGATACAGAGATAATGACACATTACTAAATTAAATTAAACGCTAGTAGTACATTTTGTTCTTCATATGGCATCCAAATTATACTCTCACGTAGGGTACCAAACACACAATGGGTGGTCAATAAATGATGTAGATGGAAATAGAAAGAATGGAAGGGGAATATGAGACAAAGCATCTAATTATAACCTAGAAGTCTCTTCACATTTTCAAAAATCAACTTATTTGGCAAGAAACTCTGAAATAATTATCCTATGGTTAAAAATAAATAAATAAATAAATCCCTGGGCCTAGGGCTGTAGCTCAGTGGTAGAGCACTTGCCTAGCATGCATGAGGCACTGGGTTTGATCTTCAGCACCACATAAAAATAAATAATTAAGATAAAGGTATTGTGTCCATAGACTATATATATGAAAATTAAATCCCTGCATTCCATATCATCTCCTTGCACACAAGGACACTAAAGGTGCTAGGAAGTCCTGCATGAGAGAAACATGTTTAATTTGGGTTTTCTCAGAGTTTTTATGGAATCCTTTTAGTGTTGTCTATTTGCTGGCAACAAGACCAGTGTTCTTCAAAGTGTACTTCACTAAGTATAGCTTTAACTCAACCAGATATAATTCAGAGATTGCCACTATGAATGGGTACTATACAAAGCACTTCTGAAACCATAGTTATCAACTACATGAATGCCTCTGAGACTGGACCAAGGTCAAGTATTCAAATACTTGTTCATATGGGCTGGGGGTATAGCTCAGGGATAGAGTGCTTGTCTAGCATGCACAAGGGCCCGGGTTTGATTCCCAGCATCACTAAAGTAAATAAATAAATAAACAGATTTAAAAAGCATATTTCCTCATATGAAGTCAAGAGCACATGATTCTATTTTTTTACACATATTGTGCATTCAAAACAAGCTCTGGATCTTTATTGAGAGGATGCTGTTGAGCGACGGTGGCTCACAGCTAAAGTAACACTAGACAGGATGGCTGTAGTCATTGAGTGTGCAATCATTCACTCTGGTGGTCATTATAAATGAACCACATGATTGAGAGACACATTTATTTGTGTGTCATCTGGTCTTGGCATTCAGTTCCGTTCCATGTCATTAATTTAACACAGTAAAACAAAGCATCGATTACCCTCTTCAAATTCAATTGGAGCCTGCCATGTTTAATGAGAGGGAAGCAAGAGATTATTGAAACTAGAGTTTGCAGCTGTCAGTCAGACAATGACAAAAGTTATCCGAGCATATCCTACATGAAAAGAATGGTGAGTGGCATCTCTTGTACTACTGCGAGGAAGGAAGGAGTGTAACCTCCTGATTTTCTTTCTTTCTTTTCTGTTTTCTTTTCTTTCTTTTTTCCTTTTTTCTTTTTTTCTTTTTTTCTCTTTTTTTGTCATCAGATGGATACTCTACCAGTTACTTCAGTGTGGGGATGCACTGACATCTAGTGGACAACCTGGTGATTGACAGTTGGACCACACGTACACTATTGAAATAACAAGGCTACCTGATAAAGGTACTTGAAAAAGCTCAATTGAAATAAAATTAGAAGTATAAGTATAGATTCTATTTTTTTCTCATGATAAAAACCAGTTAGGTAAATTTATATCTGATTCAATATTATATTTTAAAGACTTTTCTCCTTAAAAATACCATTCCACTCTCTTAACAAAATTCTGGTCCATAATTAGATGCCTACCAAAATTAGCCACTTCATATATAGATAAGGGCAAGTAACACCCAAAGATGGGATGGGATTCTTCCTGTTTCATATGTTTTTGGAAAAGAGATAGTTTATATGAGTATCAAATGTACCTTATTTAGGCATCTGAGAGTTTGGGGAAATTTGGTCCAAAATTGCAATGCTGTAAACAATTGTCCTAAATGTTGCTCTGATATGTAGGGGGAAATAAAGACATTTCAAGTCAAAAAAGGTTTGTATTTCCAGTTTCTCATGTGCCCCTGATGAAGAGTTGGTGATAGAGGTCTTACTTATCTGATTTATTGAATGATATCTGATAGGAAGTACTTACCATTAGAACAACATCTGGTCTTCAACCCAAATTGAGAATGAACTGAGAAATAGACTAAAAGAGTAAATAAGATAAAGATTTAAAAATGCAAGTTTTATAATTGGTAAGCAGACTGGAGAATGCTTTTCAAACTGTGGCCAACATAGATCTTTCTAATACTGCTTTTTTTATTCTGAAACAAACTTATACTGAAGTATTAAGAGTGCTTCTATTCTGTGCTTGTGTAGTTCTTACATTTTTCCAGAATTGGACAGATAACTCACAATTTCCTATTTTTATCTTTTCCCAATAGGCAGCATTAAAAATTTAGCCCAAACTTAGAAATAAGGTAAAGGGGAAGTTGGTTATCTCTTCAACACCTACTAGAATTTTGTTTAATATGCCTATACAAGGGATTGTGTCATTTTCTAGAGGTAGGTACCTGTGTTTGACTTAGTCCTTATTGTTTGAATGAAGCCTGTGCACTATGTTTGATTTGCAGAGTTCTCTACTGATAAACTGAATATACAAATTAATATTTGTCAGATCAAATGTAAAAACAGAATTCCGACCTATGACCTGTATAGATCAGCTCAGGAAACTGACCTGTAATCTGTAGTAACCAACCCTGGAAGCCAGCCTATCTCTGATTTCTAGCCAGCATAACCTCTAGGAAATCAAACCATAATAAAAAGAAATCCAAGAAGTCAAACAACAGCCCAGGTAACATTTGACCCTAAATGACTAGAACCCAATCAATAACTGACAGCTTCCCAAATGCTTATCCCTCCTTCTAACTTAGAACCAAACAGAGAAAGTCAAGCACACAGCTTCACCAATCACACAGAGTGCTTCACTGCTATTTACAACTACGGCATTTCCACGCCAGCCACCTCCACCCAAGGCGTTCTCTGTATCACTCACATTTTCCTACTTTTCTGCCTGTCTTTGAGTCTTTTCCAAAATGCAAGAGATAGTAACTGACTCCCTTGCTATCTCTGAACAATAGTCTTTGCCACTTCTCATCTGGTTGGTTTTTATTTATTTCCACAGTCCAGTAAAGAAGAAAACCTCAAAGCTAATGTTCATTGCCCTATAGAAGGTTAACTGACTTTGTATATAGACCTGCAATCTTTTTTTTAACATTCTTTTTTCTAATGTCTACAAATAACCAGGTTTATTATCTTGTTTCTTCATTGAGGAGTTGGCTAAATGGTTGACACGTATTCATTCTGTAATTCCATGGGATTTATGTTTTTACTTTCTGAAAATTACATATTGACAAGAGAAAAGAAACCATACCTGTAAACATCTAAGGAGAAACCCAAATTCATATTTTAGTAAAGGTTATTTTAGCAGAGGAAACAGGACACTTATTGGATATACAGGGTATTTTCAATATATCTTAATATTGTTAAATAGCTATGTCATAGTAATTTGTTGACAGATTACCAACTTCCTCAGATGATGGACTATTTGGAGTTACATAGCTCTGAAAATTCCAACTTGAAACTTACATTAGTCAGGATTTAGCTGTATAACAAAGTACCACTTTCAACACTTCTTTTTCTCATGTGCAGAGGAGCTGGGAGTCTCTGCTATAGATAGATGTGAGTAGGGCTCAGGCCTGCTCCACCACTGGTTCTTCAGCTATCTGGGTCAAATTCTTCTCATGGTGATGATAAAAGAGCTAGAAAGCATATGCTCAGCCATGCCAGCAGTCTCAACTCAGGCCATGTGTATTAGCATCCCACTGGCCCATGCAAGTCACTGTGCTGAGCTCCAAGTCAGAGAAGAGGTGAATAAACATCCTACCACAGAAAACAATGCTAGTCACACATCCAAGAGTGGGTGTGCTCACCTCCAGCAGAGAAGGAGTAATCAAATCACTGACAGCAAAAATGAAACTATGAATAAGGAATAAAAACACTACCAAACACATTCCAGAAGTGCTGGCTTCCAGAAACAGAGCAGACTTGAAGGAGGCAAGAGGGATAGGACTCCTTTCCCAAAGCAAGAGGCCCTGATTGAGGGAATCACGGATCTCAAAGATCTGCAGTGTTATTTGGCAGGATGAAACTTACAAGCTCAGAAGTGATTCACTTGTAATATGAAAGAATCTTTAAGCTGTGTGGAAGCCTCCATAGCAAGGACTTCAGGACGTGTCAGAATAAGTCGTCCTGTGGTTGTGCTCCAGAAGCAAATAATGTCCTACCAACCAAACCTGAGGCCATGGGATAAGGGGACAAGTATGTTCTGAACACACTAAATAAAATTTCCAAAAGTCTTATTATGTGACCATGTTTTGAACAATGTTTGGTTTCTTTTTCTCTTTCATAAAACTAATCTAAGGTTAAAGTCTAACCTCATTGCTTTGCATATGTGTATACACACACACACACACACACACACACTCCATAGGTGTCACGAATCATTGCCCATTAAAATACCAAGAGCTTATTGATTGTGATAGATGACTCATGAGACATATTTTTATATGAATCAATTTTCGATAAAAGTTTGAAAATATTCTGTTAAAAATTATGGGAGGCCATTGTTTTGGATTGAGCTTCTGTACTAGGCCCCAGCAGACCACACCACACCAAAATGGAATCACCCTTGCTAAGGGTCATATAATCAAACTAAAACTTTAAGGTTGTAGGTACAGCCCCAAACTGCTCAGTTTTTCCTGAAAACAGGAGATTCAGAGCAACTTCTCAGAAAGAACCCAGTCTATCTGAGTCAGTATGATAAGGAAGTCCCTCTTGCTTCAACCCTTACAAGGAAAGCAACCTAAAATCTGATTTTAAAATTATCATTGTTTCTTTGTTACCAACTTACAAAAAAACAACTGTTCCGTCTTGCCCATGGGAACACTGATTCTATTTCATGGAATGAACCATTGCCCAATTACAGAATCACGAACAAAAGCCAATCATATCTTTAAACCTAATTTATTGTGATTTTGACTTTTGAGAGCTCTCACATAACAGATAAAAATCCATTTTTAATTATCAAATAAGCTATGATTCCCACTTCTGAGGCAGCCTATCCAAATGTCATTGTCTGATTGCACAGGAAAATACTGAGAAACTTCAGAAGCATTAACAGGAAAATACTTGAGTTTGCAGCTTAAGTTGTTTCACTAAACATTATATTTGTGAGATTTTTCTATTGATTCATAAAACTTTAGTTCACTCATTTTCAGTGGAATATTGCGTTCATTGTCTGGATATTCCATTTCTAAAATCTACACTTGTTATTAATAGTTATTTTTGCTTAATGCTCTAATTTGCCACCCCAACATATTGTTTTTTCTTGCCTTGTGGTCTACTTTTACATGTGTTTCAATGTCACTAATACTTTCTCCCTACCAGACATATGTCATGGTTGGAGGTTAGCCCTAAATTGTTAGAATGGAGAGAAAAGAACTTGCTACTATGATCTGTTGCCTTTTCCACGAATTAATCTCCCATTAATGATCGAGGAAAAGACTACTCTAGTAATGGAAATATTCAAGATGCTCTAGTCTGGGCCAGGCTTTGTGGCTCTTGACTAGCTTGCTCATGCATCTGCAGTCAGTTGATGGGAGGCTAACTGGCAGAGGTGCTTCACATTTCCAAAGGTAGGCTGCCTGGATCAATGAGCAACTGGGCCACATGCCCCTCATCCTCCAACAGGTTCCAAAGGCAGTGCACAAAGAAAGAAGTTCCCAAGGCCTTTAGAGTATGAATAGAAGCTCTGAATAGGCACATCACTTTCTCCACGTGCTGTTATCCAGAGCAAAACACACAGCCAGTTCATATCCAAGGGCAGCATTCCAGCTATTTATTTCTATGGAACAAATCATCTTAAGGCAGTAGTTTTAAACAATAATCATTTTTTTTTCTGTTCAAAAACCTGCCATTTGGTCAGGGCTTGATGCAGCAAATTCATGTCTGCTCTACTAGATGTCAGCTGGACAATACCTCTCTATGTAAGATATTACAGGAGGCAGAGTAGCTTCCTTAGAGTATAATGTCTGGGTTCTAAGAGCAACCATCAAAAAAGACAGGAAATGCTGGCCACTACTTTCTTGAGGTCTAGCCCAGATACCATACAGCACCATGTCCCCTATACAGTTGATTCCCCTTGTCCGGGGCGAGATGTTCCAAGATCCTAGTGAATGCTTGAAAACATGGATGGAACCAAACCCTATACATACTATGTTTGTCCTATACATACATACCTACGATGAAGTTTAAATTATAAATTAGGCACAGTAAGAAATTAATGGTAATGACTAATAATAATATATGGGTAGGTAGGCTACTAGAGTTCCTTTGACAAGCAGACTGCACCCAGAAAAGGAGAGAGAACATAGGCCCATTTCTCAGTGGAAGGAGTGTCAGAGAATTTGGGGTCTATACTGAAAATGGCCTCAGACAATTCCTAGTCTCCACTCTTTATGGGAGGTTGATAATGTCACCATGGGAACAGTGTGGATACTGGGAGGGATGAAGAGCTTCAGTTATCCTCACACTCAATCACAATGTGAGCAGGAAGGGAGAGAGTTTTCCAGTTCGATATTTCTCCTGCTCCTTTTTAACTAAGCTATTATATATCTGTCCCAGCCCTATGTTAGCCAAAGCTTATAAAAAGGTAAATTTAGAAATACTACTCTTAATATTTAAATGGCTTAGTGGATTTTACATAGAAAGCCTTTATAAATTCCTCCATTTTATTTTGAAATAAGTGTTAGCACTTTAGTTCCCCTTGAAAGATGTGAAATCATGTTTTATTGATGGGATAACTATGATGAAACAACAGTGCACATAATCATCTTATTCCACTTGATGGGATGAACACAGTCATTTTTCACACAAAAAGACAGTGAAGTACTCAATTAGGAGAGTGTGTGCAATGTAAAATCTCTCACTCATATGAACTGCAGAGTCATTGATTAAACATGGGGTGGAAACTACATAAGCTGTGGCCACCCTGAATTTGATTGAATCTATCCTCTCTGGGCCTTATGGATCACATCTGAAATGTCCTAGAGGCTAACCAAAAGAATCACGCATCAACTTTCCCCAGGATCATTCATACCTGTTCAAACATCACTCCATGGGGTGCAAGCTCCCCTTTAGGGAGGAAATTCTAAATCACATGCATCAATTACATTCCCAAGTCCTTGTTTTCCTATTTTCTTTCCTAAGCAGCAATCTAATTTAAGAAAATCAGAAAAAAAAATCACTAAACAAAGGATTGAAAAATTCTATATTAAATTAATAGCTCTTCATCAAAAACACTAAAGTACATAAAGATGAACACAAAAAGAGGAGAAAGTATTTTAGCATACATATTATAAAGGACTAATATCTAGAATATAGAAACAATTTTTCAAATCAGCTACAAAAATAAACTACAAATTTTAGTAGGTAAAAGGCATGGTCTAATATTCCACATAGAAAAGAATTATAAGTAGCAAATAAACATAAGGAAAGATGTTCAATTCCATTACCAATGAAGGGAAAATGAATTAAGATCATAGTAAGATGTAATTTTAAATAAAGTAGATTAGCAAAAATTAAGAAATCTTATAACATTGTGTCCCAAATGGTACGATTCAATGAAAAATTACACACTGCTAACAGATGGTTAATTGTTAAAGCAATTGTAGTGAGAAATTTGGCCCTCTCTTCCAAATTTGAAAATTCACATATCCTAAGACATAGCTATTCCTTGCTCAGACACACCCTGGAAACACTCTTGTACATGGATACAAGGAACTGTTACTAGTATTCATAATAGAATCATAGCAAATAAGGGAATAGCTAAAAATGCAAATAGGAGAATGAATAAATAAATTATGGAAAATCGGCCCTGAATATTTTATAGCATTAAAAATTGAATGAACTATAAATATAAATAACTATAGCAATGAATCTTAGAAACATATTATTAAGGGAAAAAGGCAAGAACTAGAAGACTCCATACAGTAAGATACCTTTATATGTCCCTGAAAGCAAGCCACAATGTGGACAGTGATACTATTTATATAAGGCTACAAACAAAAAAATATCATATTCACATGTAATGAAAGCATCTAAAAAAATAAGGAGACTGGGGATGTATCTCAGTGGTAGAGTGCTTGCATAGCATATGCAAGACCTAGGTTCTCCCAGCATCACACACACACACACACACACACACACAGTAATAAATAGGCAAGAATTATTCTAAATAAAATTCAAGATAGTATTTGCCTCTGGGAGGGTGATGTTGCAGAATGAGGTGATACAGAAGTACTCAACAATGTGGTTAATATTTCCAGTTCTTAAGTTGGGTTGTGGATACAACACAGATGTTAAATTTGCTATTTTGCATTGTAACTTACATAATACCTTATACATTTACTATTTTGTGGTATTAATTATTAGAAAATGATTTTTTTAATTTAAAAAGAGAGGCAAGAATTGTCTGGAAGCTGCCTGTTGAAGCAGGAAGACCTCTGCAACAATGCCAGCTCCAGGACCATAACATCTCTCCTACAATCTACAACAGCAAAATGTTTGATTAATTCTGTGTTCTCTCTCCAGAGCAACACATCACAATGAGACTGGGAAAGATGCTTAGCAAGCTAATTCAAAGCATCCTCCACACCTGCTGTCATCATTATTGTTCAGCATCATATTGCAGGTGCTGTAAGACTGAGAGAGAAGAAAATAAGTAGTCATTATTGAGAAACTGTATGATCAATTACATAGAAAACTCAAGAGAATGAACAAATTATTAAAGCAGCCAAATTAAAAGAATTTTATAGTAAGCATTGGTATTCTGTCCACCTAGATTCTACCACTAATAGTTTTCTAGATTTGCCTTATTAAATAATTTATCCATAACTCTGTCTTCATCAATCAATCCATCTTAGTTTGGGAATGCAATCCAAAGTAAATTGTAAACATCAGTGCACATCTGCCATTTATATGTTAGTGTGCATATTAACTAGAGTTCAATATTGATTTGCAGGGTTTTTTCCTTTTGAAATAAAATACACACAAATATATTTTATACATGTAATGAATGCACAAATCTTAAAAATGTATGAATCAGTCCTGACAAATACAGGTATATTTATAAACTAAACCTTTATCAAGATAAAGCACAGTAGCCATTGTAGCCAACTCCTTCCCTCAATCACAACCAACCATTTTTCTAATATTTTCCACCAGAGGGGAAAAAAATTGTGCCTATTCTAGAACCAAAATAACAAAACCATGCAATCCATTTTTCAAGGTTCTTTCACTAAACATAGTGTTCTTAGAATCATCCACACTATTAACTATGGGTAGTTCCTTCTTCTTTTTTGCCAAATACTATTCAACAATAATTGATAGTATATCAAATGGACTTAACACCAGTTGATTACCCATTCTCATATTGATGAGGACAACCAGGCTGTTTCCTGTTTGGAGCTATTATGATTAAAATTGAACATTTTTATAAGTCTTTCTGTGAAGATATGTTTCCCTTTTCTTGGGTAAGTAAATAATCAAGAGTGAAATTGCTGTGTCATATGGTTGAGTCTTCAGTTGACCACTTAGTTTTACAAGAAACTGTCAGATCTTTCCCAAGGTGGTTGTGATTTTAGACTTCCACCATCAGTTTGTGGTCGTTCCATATCCTTAACAATTCTTTTTATGGTAAGTTATTTTAATTTCATCAATCCTGATGTATGTGTCTTTAATTAACATTTCACTGATGAATAATCATGCTGGGCACTTTTCCATATGCTTATAGACAATTCAGTATCTTTGTTGTGACATCTGTTCAAAATTTTGCTTTTTATAAAAAGCTATTTGTCTTTTGTTATTAATATATTTATATATATTATATATAATGCTAGTATATGTATATTTGTATACATTCTTTATATAGTCTAGATACTACTCCTTAGTCAGATAACTATCTTATATTTCTTCCAGTCTGTAACTTGTGTATTAATGTTCTTATTTATGTTTTTGATAAGCAAGCTTTCAATTTTTATTTTAGCTTTTAAATTGATGTTTATGATCCACCTCAAATTAATTTTTGTACTTAGTCATGTTGTTTGGGAGAGCTTGATGAACTGAATCTTCCATTTTTATGGAAGAAAATTCCATAAAAAACTGAGACAGTTTTTACAAGTAAGTAAAAACATGGATGATTTATCCCACCAGAAAGTAAGTTGTATTATAAAACCATATTATGATTATGTGAAAGCATATTACAAGTTCAAGAAGAGAAAAATAAATCAATGAAATATAAGAGCCCAGAATCAGAACAAAGATATATATGTGGAATTTGGTACACATGTATGCATATGTGTGTATAATATATGTCACCATAAATAAAAAGAAGATAATTAAATTACTTAATAAGCCTAGTTTAAAAAATTTGTTCTCTAGTTGGAGAAAATAAGGGTGAAACCCACATCATAATGTGTACAATTTCAAATATATTATGGATTCTTTATTTGGAAAAGATAAAATCATACAGATAAGAATAAAAAATGTAAGAAAATGTCTCTGAGACCTTGGAATGGGAAAAGATTTATTTAAGATTCCAAAATTATAAACTTCAAAGGGGACATAGATTGACTTGACCACCTCAAAATTAGACAAAATTTCGCGAAAGACACAAAATTGCCTAGCAGGTGATGGACTGAGAAAAGATCCAAATGCCCAGGTAATTAATGCCTAGAACTAGAAGAAATTTCTGAAAATCAGCAAAAGAAAGATAGACTAAAGTATAAATAGGAACTTCACAAACTGGAAAGCATGATTGGCTTAGAGAAAATGAAGTGATATTTTTATAATTAACTGGACAAAAACAAGATAAAGCTTTATACAAATAATATTGACAATAGTAGAAACCAGATAACATCAAATACTTAGAAGTTATGAGAAAATGGAATCCCCACAGACATTGATGGAAGTCCACACTAGCTTAGACAACATGATGAACGATTTGGCATTATTCACTCCTGGGCATATCCCCCAGAGACCCTCTCCCACATCCATAAGGAAATGTGTGCAGGAATATTCCTAGCAACCTTGTCGGGAAAGCAAAATTCATCTCTGGGAGAGGGATGAGTAGAACCTGATAAGTGGATGCATGAAATGCTATGAAAACAATATAACAGGAGCAATAAACCAGATATACCAAGTACACATAAATAGTTCTTAGAAACACAACACTGAGTGGAAGGGAAAAAGAGGGAGAATTTGATTTATATCTCAGTTACACTGTATAAATTTAAACACACACACACACACACACACACACCACCACCATACATTTTCAAAGCCGCAGCAATATCAAAATAAATACATTCAAGAAGGCTAGAAGTTTCCCTCACTAAGTACACAAGAGTGAGGGCTTAAGGGATAAAATGGCCCCGGAAAGGGGGATGAAAGGTAAAATACAAAGTTTAAGAAAAGGAGTCAACACACAGAATGAAAGGATGATATGCCACCTTTTGAAGTGTAAAATCAAACTCTTTTCTGGCAACTGAGTTACATACAGATATAGTCACTTCTGGGGTAGGTTTTTAAACTACCTGTAAATTGACTGAGCCTTTGATTTTACAGCCTTCATTTTATCATCTTCACTGTAAAGCTATTAAAGGAAGTTATCAATTATTTTGCTGAAATCACAGGATAGTTTGGACTACCTTGGAGCTATCTAAATAGTAACCGCATTCCTTAAGAGCAATCATTATTAAGATTATGGGCCTGGAGCAGAGGCAGCGCCAGCTCCAGCAGGGAGTTTGGGCCCTTTGGCGCCATTTTGCAGCTTCCCTGGCAGAGAGAGGACTCAGCTGCCTGAGTCCTCAGAGCTGAGCTCCGGTCTTCCGGAGGGGCCATGGCGCTGCGGCTCCTGGTGAGATCTGGCCTGGAGCAGAGGCAGTCGCCAGCTCCAGCGGGGAGTTTGGGCCCTTCGGCTATTTTACAGCTTCCCTGGCAGAGAGTGGCCATCTTCAGCTGCCTGGGTCCTCAGATCTGAGCTCTGGTCTTCCGACAGCACCCCAGCACTGCGGCTCATGGAGGGATCTGGCCTGGAGGGGAGGCAGTCACCAGTTCCAGCAGGCAGTTTAGGCCCTTCAGCTATTTTACAGCTTCCCTGGCAGAGAGTGACCACCTGCCACCGACTGAGCCCCCAGTGAGGAGCTCAGGCCTGCCTGGGCTCTCAAGCCCAGTGTCTCCATCACTGAGCACAGTTCTGTGACCCTACTCCAACTTGGTCTAGTGCCCAGGTCCACACCCTGGCCCGGGATCTAGCACCTTACTGTATCTGATTGTCTATCAACACCAGGCTGCCTCTGCCCAGAAGCATTGATCATTCCCAACCTGGAGGTAGTGGGACAGCAGCTTTCTTGGGTCACCGCTTGATCAAGCACCTCTCAAACATCGGGTGAGTTACTGGAAATCTGCAGGGACACTTTAAGTCTTTACAGGGAAATTGCAACCCCTCTAATTTGCACTATTAGAGGGGAAGATATACAAGCAACATGAGAAAACTCAGGAAGAAAGTGTCCCAAACAAACCTAGATGATATATCAAGAGAACCCAAAGATAGCATGGTAGAAGGAATGACAGAAAGGGAGTTCAGAATGTTCATAATTAAAATGATCCGAGAAGAGAATGATGTGATGAAAGAGCAGATTCAGGCTATGAATAATCAGCTAATAGAGCAATTGCAGGAAGCAAAAAATCATTTCAATAAACAGATAGAAGTTCTGAGAAAAAAACAAACAGAAATCCTTGAAGGAAACAAGGAAATGAAGGAAACAATCAACCAAGTTAAAAACTAAATAGAAAGCATAATTAACAGAATAGATCACTTGGAAGACAGAACCACAGACAATGAAGACAAAATATTTAATCTTGAAAACAAAGTCAAACAAACAGAGAAGATGGTTAGGAATCATGAACGAAACCTCCAAGAAATATGGGACATCATGAAAAGACCAATTTAAGAGTTATTGGGATTGAGAAAGGCACAGAGATACAAACCAAGGGTATGAATAATCTGTTCAATGAAATAATATCAGAAAATTTCCCAAATATGATGAATGAGATGGAAAATCAATTACAAGAGGCTTACAGGATACCAAACACACAGAATTACAACAGATCCACACCAAGGCACATTATAATGAAAATGCCTAACATACAAAACAAAGACAGAATTTTAAAAGCTGCGAGAGAAAAGCATCAGATTACCTACAGGGGGAAACCAATACGGATATCAGCAGATTTCTCAGCCCAGACCCGAAAAGCAAGAAGGGCCTGGAACAACATATTTCAAGCTCTGAAAGAAAACGATGCCAACCAAGAATCTTATACCCAGCAAAACTAACCTCCAGATTTGATGATGAAATAAAATCCTTCCATGATAAACAAAAGCTTAAAGAATTCACAAA
>JAJEJO010001514.1:192332-220581 GCA_020662805.1 Glaucomys volans
GACCACTGACCACTTGATCTTTGAACTTCCTAACCTCCAAAACTAGGAGCAGTAAAGTTTCCATTGCACAAGCCACCCAGTCTGTGGTGTTTCATTATGGCAGCCCAAGCTAAAACAGACCCTCTCCCCATATTCTTTTCTGTGCAACCCCACACTTTGGTTTCTGAACTCAGAGGCTGAAAAAGTCATGTTTTCTCCTGGTTTTCCTTTCTCAATCCCCATTCCTTTACCAGTTAACTATGGCAAGAATTTGCTCCAGTATTTCAGTGAAACTTTTTTGGTAGACAAAGTGTACAGTGAGTTCTAATCTCCTATGAGCATTTGGAATTATATGATTTTACTGAATGTTCCCATCTTCTCTCCCGCTTTTGAAGTCTGTAACCCAAATCACCATTTCCTCCTCCTCTCTGGCTCACTTCAGTTTATTTTACTCATTCCCCTGTTGCTTAGTAAATGCTGATGTGCTTCTAGCCTCTCTTCAGAGTATCTCCAGTTTTCAAGGATTTCATATCACATCCAAGCTGATGAGTCCCTCCCCACAAGTCCACCCCACCTTCCTCATCCACTCAACTTCCTACCAGGCATCTTTAAGTCAGAGTCACTCAAGCATTCAAAACAAAGCTATTGCAATTATAATATCTACCTCTAAATCAAAACAAATAGCTACCATCTGGATAAATGGCACCACTAAACCACAGAGCCACTCAGAACAGAAACCGCAAAATTATTCTCCATCTCCTCCACATCCCACACAAACTAGTCACCTAGTTCTCCCTATAATCTCCTTGTTCATGTTCTCTGGTGTGCACCCTGAGTGTCATCCTGGACTATCGTCCCCAAAGAGACCATTCTGCTTCCATTTTGTGCATCATCTGCACACTCAATGCAAAGAAAAAGAACATATGAAAAATATGACCCTCTCACTACCTTACTAAAAACCCTTCCACAGTTCCCCATTATATAGCAAGTAAAATGAACTTCATCTGATGTTATATGATGAAGTAGATGATATCCTTGAAATTGTCATCTAAATCAGGGGGTAGGTAAAGAATTATAGGGAGTTTGGCCAAGACCCAGTTCCTCCTTAAATGTGTGTCAGCCTCTACCATTGCATCTGGGTATCAGGTAATAATATTATCTCATTTATTGTCTACAGTTACTTTAGGCAGTGGGTTCTCATATTATCCCCAGCTTTTAGATAATGGAGCTGAGGGACAGAGAGGTTAATCAGTTTGCTGAAGATTGTACAAGTGGCAGAGCAGGCATATAAATAAACTATGGTAGCTGAACTCAACAATCAACTTTTTAAACCATCCATCCAAGAGGCTATTTTCCTCAGTCTGGGCTCCATTAACCTGTTCAGAGGTAGGTCAACAATTACATTGAAATTGTGTGTGTTGTGTTAGTTAGATTTCTGTCTAGGTAACAAATAACTGAGGACATCAACTTAAAAGGTTTTGCCTGGATCCCGGTGTCAGTGGTTTCAGTCTCTGGTCACAGGGCCTGGTTGCTTTGGGCCCGTAGCAGCATAGGAAATCATGCAGTGGAAGTGCATGGAGATGGACGGTTCATCTCATGGTGACTGGGAAGCAAAAAGAGTCAGGAAAGGGCCAAAGTCCCAATATCCCCTTCAATGGTGCACCCAGTGACCTAACTTGCGTCCATTGTGCCCTATCTACTAAAGATTCTACTGCCTTTTAATAGCATCATGGGCTGGGGACCAAGCCTTTAAGACATGGGCCTTTGAGAGACATTTAAGATCCAAATCATAGCATATTTACATGCATTTTTCTAGGGAAATGATTAATAGATTTCTTAATATTTTCAAGAGAGGTCAGACATGGTGGTGCACACCTATAATCCCAGTGACTCTGGAGCCTGAGGCAGAAGGATTGCAAATTCGAGGCCAGACTCAGCAACTTAGTGAGACCCTAAGCAATTCAGCAAGAACCTGTCTCAAAATAAAAAAGTAACTTTAAAAAAGTTTTGAGGCTGGGCCTGGCGTGGTGGCGCATGCCTGTAATCCAAGTGACTTGGGAGGCTGAGTCAGGAGGATCGCGAGTTCAAAGCCAGCCTCAGCAACTTAGCGAGGCCCTAAGCAACTCAGTGAGACTCTGTCTCTAAATAAAATACAAAATAGGGCTGGGGATGTGGCTCAGTGGCCGAGTGTCCCTGAGTTCAATCCCTGGTTCCAAAAAAAAAAAAAAAAAGGGTTGAGGCCGTAACTCAATAATAAAACAGGGTTCCAGTACAAGGAAAAAAAAGAAAGAAAGAAAAAAAAAAGCATCCATGGCACAGATAAAATGAATAAAAAGAAGAAGAAAAAAGTCTTCTATAAACATATAAATGTCTGCTGTCATTTCCAGCAGACATAAAATTCTTTCTTGGAGGAATTTGAAGATTGCAGGACTTGGAGCATTTTATGTTACTATAACCTGTTCTAAAAACTCATCACACCTATAAAGTCTTTCCTGTATTAATTAAACTTCCCTCCAATAAGGTATGAACATGTTACTGCCAGAGCAAGTGGTGGCCTGTTCAGAGTGCTTCGAATGTGGGGAGGGCCAGCTGGAGGTTCAGGTGTGTAGTTAAACATCCACGTGTAGAAAAAGCTCACTGTCAACAAAACATCCAGAGAAGTCACACCTGAACCATTCAATTTTCCTCCAGGTAATGAAATCTCTCAAGCTGAAGCTCAGTTGCTTCCGAGGAAGACTGAGTCACATTCCAATTCTTCCAGGGAACACGTTTCCCTGTAGAGGTGGTGGTCTTCTCCAGGCCTGAGTCTATGCAAAGGGCCCTGCTTGCCTTGATTAATGACTTTTTTCCATAAAGCAGTCTTGGTGATGACATGACAAAGCTCCTCTGTCCCCGCGTGTTACCAGTGCAGCGGGACCATTAACTGTTGGCAAATGTCCCCAAATTGCTCTGAAGATGTAGAGGAATTCTAATGAAATGTAAAGTGTTCATCAGAAAGGAACAATAGATTTTTCAAAGCTCATGTTTAGTCCTTCCACTTAGCACGCACTATTCTTCCCTCTTTAGGAAAACAGGCACTCACCATGCGATGAAAAAAAATCCTTTCAAATTGTCTTCTTTTCTCTATTCTCTAAGTTTTAGTATGAACATGTACACCTGTTAGGGGAAAGAATTCATAAACACTTTTAAAAACTTTTTTTTAAAGTCAGGTGGTACTCTTTTGGTTCCTAAAGGAGGATCATTATCAGAATCAATAGGAGAAATGAGTTAAAATACAGACCTACAGAATCAGAATCCCTAGTTCCAGGTCGTAGAACCTGGTCTAATGGTATACAGAAGTCTAAAGCTTATGTCAAGGACTCTTGCTTAATCGTAGACACAGTTGATTGCCCACCCAATGCATTTTCCTTCCTACCCTCCTTAGTAGCACAGAGATTTATCTGAATAGCCACTCCTCTCCCTGAAACCCTCTTTTCTTTCAGAATAGCTCAAGCCTCCCCTCACTCCAGTAGTGGTCCCTGGCTGGTTACAATCAGGCATGGGTTCAAAGACCCAGGTTTAACAAGACCCTGTCTCAAAATAAAATATTTTTTAAAAGGGTTGAGGATGTAACTCAGTGGGGCTCAGGACTCTTACTCAGACTGCTAAGATGCCCTCTGTATCTCACCAGGATTGAATAAGAACCACACAACCCCAATGTCCACCACAGTGCCACAGTGTCATCTTAAAGACATGAGGGGAATTAGACTTAGAAGAAAATTGATACTATGGAACCAGAGTGGGGATATGGAAAGAGACCGAATCTTTGGTGTTCCTACCAAGCTACCAGATCAACCAATTTTGGAGTTACTCTTGCCTCTGGTTCCTCAAGTACATGAAGCAAATCATCCTGTTCATTGGAAAGGTCAATTGAAATTAGATTTTCTGTCCCTTGCATTGTGATGTCTCAGCTGCTGTGAAGTTCCTTATAGTTCTTGGTTTCAGCCTCAATGTACTGGATCAACTGATTTAGTTTAGTCCAGAATTTAATTTGGAAAATTGGGATCAGGCTATAACTATCTTCATGTCAATCAAGTAACATTTATTAAACACACACATGCACACACCCCTGACTGATGCAATATAGTTAATGACTTAACAATCATTTCCATGACCAATGTCCCTCCATGACAAAACCCTGGTTTAGTGTTCCATACTTTGAAAAGTGTCTCCAGACCCATTTTTGCTCCTCTCTCAGATCTACTGGTCCTTCCTTGAGACCTTTAGTTCTGTCTTGTTGCCTCTGACCTAGACATTGCCTCTCTCCCCAACCACTTTAGATTGGCCTTCTGTTGAGATAGTCTGTGGAACTTTTGAGTTCACTTTTCCCCAAATATTGGCTTTTAGACATGCTTAGCTTGTTTATCCATCTTCTGTGAGGTAGTCTTACCTGCCACAATGCTCAGGTACACAAACCCGGGGGGTACACAAACCTAGGGTGCACCCAGGAAATTGCACAATCTGGTCTGGAGATGCAGGGCATAAAATAAATTATAAGTATCTGCCCTTTATAAATAAAGCTAGACTATTGGATTGCAAGTATTCTAAGATTTCTTCAGATTTTAAGGTATAAAGACTAGGCACATAGTCATCATTCTTGAGGTAGTTACAACCCCAGAGATGAACAAGATCCTAGAAATTAGAAGATTCACTAATCAATATTTTCAAATGTTACTTTTTCTGTCTAATAACTGAATACTACAAAACCCACTCTGTATTTGTTAGTAATAGGATACAGTTAGCATTTTCAGCTTTATTTTTCAGAATGCAGAACACATTTCACCAATATAAAGTAATCTTTTTAAGATAGAAGAAAAGACCACAATATCACTCCCCTGGCTAATCCCCACAGTAGTCTCCTCATCAATAGGAGAATTCTTTGTATGTCAAGACTGATAGGTAGCAGGCAGACAGGAGCTGTGGGAACATGAGGTGAAGGAGATAATTCTCTAGACTTGGCCTACTGTGCAGAACACCCCTCACACTTTCTTCTAAAAGAAAATTTACCTGCAGCCCTACCTGGCCTAAGTCAATATGATATGCTACATTACTTAGCAAACAAACTGCTATCTGCAGGAAAAATGCAGGCCCAAAGACTCATTCTTGGCAATAAGAAGAACCCAAGTTACCCTGAAGGCTGGGATTTTGTGACCTTTACACAAACCAGATTCCAGAACTCAGAAAGACAGGATAATTAGAAGCAAAGACACCACCACTACCACCATAAAATCTATAATAACAAGTTCTTAGAATTGGTCAGCACAGGTCAAGGTGACCCAGAGTTGCCTGTGGATCTTTAGCATGTCATTATAATAGCAAAATTTCCCCTCCATGGGGTGAGAGCATGTGAAGTGGGGACTTAAATGTCTGACACAATCCTGTGGCCAGTCAAAAGTCAGAAGGTCAACCTGGTGGCACTTTCTGGAAATTTCCCTGAGACCCCCAATAAAACTGGAGGGCAGGAGAGGTGTGTGTGTGGTCCCTCTCCTCTCTGAGGGGATCTACTCTCTCCTCCTCTCTCCTGAGAGTGTCTTTTCTCCCCTTTTTCTTTTCCTTCTAATAAATTCCTGCCTGCAACTACATACGCCTCACTGGGAACTCTTTAGGTAAGATTGCAAGAACCAATAGCCACAGACCTTCCACATTTGCTTTGGCTCCACAGATCTCACTCTGTAACAAACACCACTGAAGAGTTACTCATTTTTTACCTCCATGGCCTCATGCTTTACCATGACTTTACCATGGAGACTTTACCAGTCTCCAATCCTACATTCCAATCTAACCAGAGCACTAAGAATTCCTGGATGTCACAATTTTAATTTTAATTTGTCTTCGTCTTTTCTGTTCCTCTAACCAGAACACTGTACCCAACTTCTTCATCCAGTAAACACACCTGTCATCAGAGACTTAGCTAAATTCTCATCTCCTCACTTAAGCCTTCTCTGATTTGCTCCCAGTTGTTGCTCCACCTTACACACAGAAGACAGATATAGGGATATAGGGGAGCCTGTAGGAGGGCTGCATTTGATGCCCAGGAAAGGCACCAGTGATGCTGCTATGGGGTGCTTTGGTTTATGACCAGTCCAGTTCACCACTTCTCCTTGGCAGAGGTTCCTAGAAGCAGCTGGGTAAAAGGATAGATTCTTGCCTTGGTTTGGATAGGGTTTGAGTTATCCCTTGGTCATGTGCTGGGAGCTTGGTCCTTATTGTGGAAGTGCTGAAAGGTGGTGGAGAACCTTCGGGAGGTGGGGCCTAGAAGGACATCCTTAGATCACTGTGGGAGCTGCGCTCAGAAGGCATTAAGGTTGTGCTTGTGGGATTCCTGAACTATTGAGAGAGTTTTTATAAGAATAAGCTCAACCTCTGGATTGCTCTCTGGCTTCCTGTTTGATGATGTGATTTGCCCTCTCATTCATGCTCCAGTTATCTTCCATGTGGACCTTATCAAAGCAGAACTGAAGCTGGTACCATGATCTTGAAACTCCAGACCTGTGAACTAAACTCCAGAACTGGTTTTTCTAAAGTTACCCTGACTTAGGTATTTTGTTATAGTAACAAAAAATAGTCTAATACAATGCTCCTCCTTGCAGTATGTTCCCAAATTTTAATGGAAGCATAAGTATCCTCCCCAATATAGAGTACCTAACAGCGCTTAGAACTCCATATTGCTTGTGTACATATAATATGAAGTACACAAGTCTATGGGCCCCTAGCTCAAGTAGGAGGCTCATGACAACAGAAATGATGCCTTCTCCATAGCATGGTACATGCTATACTCTAACTGCTCAATGAATATTTTATTAAGAGTCAATATAGGACCAAATAAATGAGCAATTACCTTTGCATCTATAAAAGAATACCCAGGATTGATAAGGATATACAACTCTGGTCATCATTGGTGCAACTGCCAATTGACACAATCACTTTGGAAAACTAGTAGTTCATCCTGAAACTGAACATATAATTATGACTTGGGAATTCTACTCCTGAGCACATACCCTAAAGAAATCAGCATATATATCCACCAAAATTGAATAGAACATTCAGAGCCACTTTATTCAAAATAGACAAAAATTAGAAACTCCATATCCACCAATAATTAATAGTGGTATAGTACAAGTAGAGTCTACTAACCAAAAAAAGAAAGAACTATACTACTTAGAACAACATGGGTGAACTTTACAAGTACAATAAAGGAACAATTCCCTTATTTTACAAATGAGGATTCAGAGCCAAAAGAGATTAAACTGTTTAACCAGTGGTCACTTTTCTTGTTAATCACTGAGCTAAGTCAATATGTTTTCATTATCCCAAGCCTCCTGGGCTATACAAAGAAACTAACTAAATTGTGGACTTAAATGAGGACTGGAGAGATGGTAGGGGTTCTCCCAAGAAGCAAAGGGGATTTTCCCTCCATCCCACCTCTTCATTGTCCATTCTTTCCCCATTCTTTTTTTTCCCCTGGCCTCATCTCATGCTAGTTACTTAAAATTTCTCACCTTGCATGGTCTTTGCATAGCCTTCTCCACAGTTCTTCATCCCAGCCAAACACAAACATATCATTGTGGATCTCAGAGTGGTCCCCAGATGATAGAAACCAGAAATAAGCAAGCACAGATTGTGTTTACTTAAAATATAATTAATCAAGATGTACATTTATTTACATTACACCTTATTTCAAAATAAAATTTTAGCCAGATTATAAAAATGTCTATATTACAAGATGATAAACAAAAACTAAGAGAAAACCAGGATTAGAAGATGATTCTAAGGAAAAAGTGCCCTGACATGGAGGGAGAGTTTATTCATTGTTTCTAAAACTTAATTATTAAAATTAGGAGCTTCTGTAGTAACCACCTTCCCAGTGAAATCTCCATTGCAGAGGGATCCTGCAAAAAAAGGGATCCATCCAAATATTTCTTTATTTTACAGAAAATAAAGACCTTTTTATATTTCTAACTGCAGATTTAAGAGATATGAAATGATGTCCATAATCTAAACAACATAGCTGCTTGCAGGCCACAGATGGGCTGTAGAAAAATTAAAAAGGAAACATGCTCTTATCAAAGGCAGGTTAGAAATAATTTCTCCCTGCACACCAGCTCAGAAGTGTCATGAGTGGTGGAGACTAACCCGTCAATCAAGTTGCCATGTGGCAACCCGTATGCTATGTTTATAAAATGAAGCACAGACGATAAAAGATATTAATGTTGATTTCCAAATGTTGACCACAAAGAAGCTAGAAAATGTTCACTTTAAATATTCTTATTTTACTATGCATGCTCCTAATGATGCCCAGCATCCCAGAAACCAACCAAGTTGAAAGTATATCTATTACTAACGCAAGATTCAGAATTATAGAAATTATAGTAGTGTCAGTAACCGCTATTGTCTACTATTGCTGTCTGAACAACCTCAAATAAAACACCTTAATTTAGTTATCCAAAAATTAAGGTTTAGGTTTTCTAGTTTCATGACAAAATCTTAATTTAGTTATCTGAAAATTAAGCTTTAGGTTTTCTGCTTTCATGATAAAAAAGAAGAAAGGAAAACAAAAAGTATTTGAAGGTTACGAATTCCAGGAATCTTACAAATCTTTAATAATTCTATGTAATCATTAAAGAACTCATGGTCTATGTGTGGAAGCAGATGAGTTCAGGGTATAGACTAACCCTTAGAATTCTTTCCAGTTCGTAGCTACTTCCAAAGCAATTACAAGTTGCCTAATCAGAATGTGGCCCAATGTTTAAATTTGCACATCTGATCTCCTAATTTAAATCTGAATTTGTAAATGTTTATATCAAGTTTATATCACAATGTACTAGAAAATCTTTGTGGTGCATTGTCACAGTGTTGAAAAGTTTACAGGTAGTCAATGTAACATAGTTCTAATTTTAGGGTGGGGATTAGGAATTCTTAGCTAATCTTTTTAATGACCTAAGAACATCCAAGTAAAAAATATCTCTGAGTATGATTGGAGATAGACAACCCAGAGCAGACGAACTACCACTGCTCATGCATTCAGACAATGTTATAGCTTGAACTGCTTTCTTCAGCTCTGAAATAAGGGGAACCCTATTGGTGACAATCAAATGAAAGTAATTCCTTGACACACGTAATATTTAAAGCAGCATTATGCATCATTTCCTGCAAATGCACGGAAAGC
Source organism: Glaucomys volans (assembly GCA_020662805.1). NCBI lineage: Eukaryota > Metazoa > Chordata > Mammalia > Rodentia > Sciuridae > Glaucomys > Glaucomys volans. Next base: position 201,517 of record JAJEJO010001514.1, read on the forward strand.
AAGCTTAAGTCTTATCTATTTAACCGGCAATAAGGCATACTAACACATTTTCCAAAAACAACAAAAACCAGAAATCACTTCTTCCTGGAGCTGCAGGGAGTCATCTTTACCATTTCACTGAATAATCAACTGAAAGTGGAATTCCTAAGGAACTGCCTCCACTAACCAAGGCGTACAGAAATCAGCATCATGTGGAGCTTCTGTAGACCACAGAGCAGGAGTCTCTACCCTGCAGAGATCAAGGGAAAGAAAACACTTCATCTGAGGAGCCCAGAGCCATACACATCCTAGGCCCTCTTATCCAAACTCTTGTTACAGCTTCTACAGATACCTCTGCATGAGCCAGTCAATGGTTATTTGTTCCCTTAACAGCAAACAGTAAAGTCTGGGGACAGCAACAATAATGTTAGCTGACATTCGTGAATGCTTACTATGTGCCAAGCACGATTGTAAGTGCTTTGTTCTATATTAAAACATTTCATTTTCCCATAGTGCTATGAAGTACGGGCTATCAGGATGTGCATTTTGCAGATGTGGTAGTTGAGGCATAGCAGAGGTGAATAACACACCCAAGGCCACACAGCTAGGAAGAGACAAGACAGAGCTTTAAAACTGAGCTTCCTGGCCTTAGAGCCACATTTTCAACCTTCTCTTGGAAAACAGAGGTGTCCAGATTGACATCTATTGTCCTAAAGCTCAGAACCATCCTAGGTTTCTAAGCAATTCCAGCATGAATTAAAGAGGAGGGGTAGGAAAAGAAACAAAAAAGCTCTGAGGCAAGAGCAATAGGATTGGTTTAATAAGCAATGCTTTTGTTTAATGTTTATGCTTGCTAAATGTAGTCTTTCTTCCCTTAAAACCATTTTATTTAATTTTTTATTTTTTTATTTTTTATTTTTTGGTAAGAGAACAGAACAAATTTAAATGGGAATTGAGCAGATAAAGGACAAAAGAGCAAGTAAATTGTTATGTGTAGATCATTGCACAAATGCAGAGTATTCTCACCAGTATTTGAAGCTGGAAGAAATTCAGTAAATGCAATTCTGCTCAGACTAACACACTGCAAAATGCTTGACCAGTGTATTAACTCTGCAGCTTCTTGTAGTCTTTCATCACAAAGTTTTTGAACCTTTCTGTGCTTCTGTGTTGTGGTTTAGATATGAGGTGTCCCCCCTGCCTGCCTCAAAATTTTGGCTAATGCAGGAATATGTAGAAATAAAATGATTGCCTTATGAGAAGCGTAACCTAATCAGTCTATCCTACTTTGAATGGACTAATTGGGTGGTAATTGTAGGCAGGTGGGGTGTGACTGGAGGAGGTGAGTCACTGGGGGTATTCCCTCACAGGGTGCATCTTCCCTGTAGCTTCTTCCCTCTCTCACTGCTTCCTGACCCCTCCATGAGTTGAAGCACTGTCTTCCCCTGGACCATTCCACCATGATATGCTGACTCACTTATGCCCAAAGCAATGGAGTCAGCCATCTATGAATTGAGACCTCTGAAACCAGGAGTCCCAAATAAACTTTTCCTCTTCTAAGTTGTTTTTGTAGGGTATTTCGGTCACAGCAAAGCAAAAGCTAACAAAAACCCTCTATTGCCAAAGATCTATTTGAGGAAAGAAGAGAAGGAGTATTCAGGAGACAGATGGGATGAGTGTGCTCAAGGTGAAAGAATGAGAATTGAAGTATTAATTCATTTGGCAAATATTTATGGAGCACAACCTAAATGTCACCAGTAAGTGCTAAGGATATATGAAGAATTAAAACGGGCTTCCTACCCTAAATGAACTTAGAGTCTAGTTCACGGGTCGGCAATTTTTTTTTTTTTTAAATTCTGTAAAGCATCAGAGAGTAAATATATTAGGTTTGGTAGAGTCTGTCCCAACTCCCCAACACTGCTATGCTGCACAAAAGCAGCCATGGACAGTATGTAGGTGGATGGATGTGGCTGCATTCGAATAAAACTCCATGGGGGCTGGGGCAGAGGAGGCAGTGTGCTAGTATTGACCTGAGGGTCACAGTTTTCAAAGCTTTGTTCTAGGAGACATCTCAAGAAAAACTCACAGGAAAAACAATTTCTGCATAGCTTCATGTTTTGATCTGTTGTCTTTATCCTCGAAAACCTTTAGTCTGGGTATCAAGTCTTTGAATCAAGGAACTCAGTTCCTTGAGGGTTTCCTAGCCAGGGCTCCATGGTCTTGTAGCATTGACTACAGCTAGGGAAAAATCTATAGCCAGTTGATTTTTTTTTTTTCCTCCTTAAACGTGACTTCCCAGGGGATAATTTCTTCATCTTTGAAGTCTAGAAAACTTGTTTGAATATGTCTTGGTGATTCCTATATGAAAGGCTCTTTCTTTTCACAGCAGATTTTCACTCATTTATAAGTGCTGATATGACAAGTGACGCTTGTCATGCTATTTTATATTACGCTTAAAACTTTCTTGAACATGTCATCTCTTGCTTTGTTTTGTATTTCCTCTAATATTTAGTGTCATATATTTCTGTTCTAGTTGTTACTTTTATGACTATAACTTACCTAGTTAATTAATTCCTTCTATAAATAAAGATGAATTTAATATTTTCCTTCTTCCTTTCTTCATTTTCACTATCCCATTTTAGTCGTTTAATTTGTTTTATCAATAACTATGCAAAGTTCATTGATAAGGTAGCTTCGTATTTACTATTTAATATTTTCTTTCATGTATTTTGCTGAGGTCATATTTGATCTGTTGCTGTATTCTATCTGTTGGAGACTGAACATTTATATCTCCCTACAATTCGTAAACATATGAAACCTAAATTACCAATGCAATGGTTTCAGAGGTGATCCCTTTGGTAATCAGATCATCACAGTGAAACCCTTATGAAAGGAATTAATGCCTGTATAAGAGAAAGGAGAGAGATGATCTCTTTCTTCATGGGAGAATACCAGGAGAAAATGACTTTCTACAAACAAGGAAGTGGGACCTCGCCAGTCACTCAACCTGCCAATGCCCTGATCTTGGACTTCTTATCCTCAGAATTGGGAGAACTAAATTTCTCTTATTTAGCTATATAGTCTATGGTATTCTGTTATACAGCCCAAACTAGCAAAGACACTATCTTCTCTCTGAGCTCTTACATTTCTGCTTTGTGTTCTAGTTCAATGAAGGTAAGAGAATAATTAAGTTTATGTAATCAATGGTGGCAAATTTGATTATGATTTCTTTTTGATAATAACATTTTTTTGAACAGAAGTGTTTCTGTCAACTGTATTCTTTTGTTTTTTTGCCATTTTTTTTCCAGTTTATTCCCTATAGTGATCCTATGCTATACATATTCCATTACTCACCACTGATGTTGGTGTTTTCTATAACTATATTTAGGGAGTTTGTGTTGTGCAGGTTTCCTGTTCCCGGTGCACTTGATTATTACTTGGCGTTGTGTGTGTGTGTGTGTGTGTGTGTGTGTGTGTTTGCTCAGCCATTCCTTCTTCCCAGCTAATGCAGATAGACAACTGTTGAGATTTTTGCAACCTGAGGACTTTTTCCCATTCAACTGCTGCAGAAATAGTCTGCTTCCTGCAAATATGACTTAACCATGTGATTCTTCCTGTAACCTCATCTCCTTTGTTTCTGAAAAGGAATTCAGGTCGGGGGAGTTCCAGCCACCACCAGAATTTAGATTTTTCCACCAGAGTTTTGCTTTCACTTTCCTGAGGCAACTTGTTCTGACTAGTTCTGAGCTCTTTAGCTATGGTATTTCTCTCTGCTTCTTACACCCCTTTGCTTGGACTCTGCTGCTTTCGGCACCCCTTCCACCTGTTTGTAGTTTGAAATTTTTATTTTTCATTTTACTGAAAGTGGAATTTGTGTCTGTTTTTCACTCTCCTTTTTCCTTTTGGAGGATTTCTAAGAAACAGAGATTCTTTGTTCAGAGCAGAAATCTCAATGTGAGCATCAATAACTCAGAAATGTGAACATGTGTGAAATTGTAAAATAACTGAACACGACCTAGGCTGACCAAGGCAGGGAGATGAAAAACAGAGCAGGGGAAAGTACATTTTCAGGTTAATGGTTACTAAATAGCTGGTTGTCTAAAAGGGGGCAACCCCTAGGGAAGAAAAACATAAATACAGGAGGCATGCAACTATTTGCTATGGTCCAACTTTGCTTGTCAATCCTGAACGTGTTCTGCAGTGGGAAATGGGAGGTGAGTGTGATCACAAGACTAAGACTGGGGAGAGAAGGGACTCCTCTGTGGATAAAAGTCACCACCCATCACCAGTCATAAAAGTAGGATATGATCTCCCTTACTCATACATCAGCAATACAATGTCAGAATGAATTGCAGAATATTTGGGTGTGTTTTGTTCTCATTTGCCTTATTACTTTATTTTATTGCATGTAATTTAAAATATTTCTGCACATACCCACATATATACAATCCCCCTAGATGCACAAATGTGATCTTTTCTTTAATGAAGTGTACTTTTCTTCTTTACCTAAAAAGTGTGCTTTCCCCTCTCTCCAAAGTGGCATCGCAGGCCAGTCCTGCCCTCTTCCCCAGGTAATTCATACTAACAACGTTTTGTTGTCAAATTGTATTGTTTTGTTTTGTCTTGTGTGACATTAAGGATTGAATCTCGGACCTCATGTACACTGGGTAAGCTCTCTTAACACTGAGCTACATCCCAGCACTAACAGCAGTATTTTTTGTGTTATTTTTTTTCTCCTTGTTGTATCATTCATGTACACATGTACACACCCAGATGCACACAGCTTTTGTCATTGTTTATTTTAAACAAACAAGGTTATATTAAACATTCTTTTCTGCATCTAGCATTTCTCATTCAACATTATCTTTCTCTAATTCCTTAAAAATTGCGTTAAATAGCTCTAATTTGTCTTTTCTAATAACTGCACAAGATTTCCTGGTGCCTTTATATACCCTAATTTATTCAGCCATCCCACTGTTGATGGTTATTCATATATTCTCCAGCATTTTTTCCATCACAATGTTGCAAAAAACATTTTAGCATATGTTTTATGTATTGGTGCTTTTATTTCTATGGGATAAATTCCTACAATTTTTAGTTGCTGGGTCCAAAGGAATATATGTGTTTTTCATCTTAATAGAAACTGCTAAATTGCTTTCTGAAAAGGCAGAAACACCTCATATTTCTACCAGCAATGTATGAAAATCCTTTTTTCTCCACATGCCCTCAATAAATATTTAAATTAGTTGGTTCTGATTTATATTATTTTCCTTATCAATCTGGGATAATTTCCTGTCTTTCACAAAGTGGTGCCATAGAAGACAAGGGCAAAGAGATTCAGAAGGAAAGGTTGTGGTGTCAGACAGACTCCCACATGGACCACGGAGAGCAGTTGCCCTGCAAATGCTTTTTTTCAGAAATCTAATATATGTCCAAAAGTTGTGTAAGGCACTGGTAAAATTTTTAAAAACATATGAATATCCTTCTCTAAAGTCATAGAGCCTATATGAGAATAAATTAAAACATGATGTCCAACTTTAGAAAGGCCTGGAATCTATTTCCTCTTCATGTGTGACTTCGTGAAACTTCATCATCTATTAAATAAGTTGGATGATTCTACCTACCCTTCGAGATTGTTCTGTAAATTGTAGGAGCAGGTAAATCACTTAGCACAGTGACTAGCACGGGGCAAGCACTCAACAAATAGTGGGTGGTATTATTACTATCAAAGGCTTATGCATAAGAATAGTGGGCAAGCAGATTAGTCAGGCAGGTTGGAGTTGTGTGGGGAAGATCTTGAATATCAGGTTGAGAAGTTTCATCTGTAAACTATGGGCTCTCGAGAAACAGAGTGATATGATGAAAATGGTGTTTTAGAAAAATCTCTAGGTCAGTCATTTATCAGTGGATAAATAAGAGAGGCCATAAGCAAAATCTCTTATATGCTTCTATGAACAACTATAACTGAAATGCTCTTTTAAATGTCACAGCATGGGCACTGATTTGTTAAAACAGGTGGCTGAGCCATCAGAATGAATGTTGGTTGTAAACAAGCCAAATACTATTCCAGTGTACACAAGTCAAATAGCCGCCCTGGTCCTAAGAGAGCATCTTCCTAAAATAGCTTAAATAATAGGGCTTTGCTTACTCACATGAAAAGAAATCTGGAGGAAGACAATTCCAGAGTTGGTTAATTGTCAACTTGGCAGAAACTGCCAGCACCCGCCCTTATTATTTTCAACTCACCCTTCCAATGTATCTTGATTCAGTCTTCTGATGGCCAGCACCTGCAACTGTCTGCCTACAGGCTCTCTCTTGCCATAGGAATGTTCTCATCCCAGGTACCAAGCAGGCTGGAAGTACTAAGGAGGAAACATCCTAGAAGCAATGCTCAAACAATGTCTCATGGGAGTTGAGTAGTTATCCACTACTCAGGTTTCCTTTCCCCTTGAGTGGGGAAACTCTCTCCCCAGCAGTGCTGGTGCTCAGTTTTCCACAGCAAGAATCTGCTCATTAAACACATTCCAATTACTCCTTTCCTTTCCCCATCACTTCCCCTACTTTTCTGCTGCTGTTTCCCAAGATCACTTATTAAATAAACTTACTGAACTTAATTATTTTTCTCAGGATTGACATTTTGAAGAAGCCAACCTAAGACAAATCATGCAGACGTCCCACAAGGACGAATGGAGAAGAAACTCCATTCTTCCAATTTTATCAGGAAGAAAATATTTCCCAGAAGCCCCATAACATCTTTTCCCTCTCATCTTATTGGCTACAACACAGTCTTGTATCCATGCCTAACTATAAACTAATCACGAAGAGAAATGGCATGACCCGATGCCCTTGAATTAATCATGTCTCAGATCCTGGGAAATATTTGCAGTAGGTATTCAAACAAAATCAGAATTGTGTTATCATGGAAGAAGGAATAATGGGTAGGATCCAACAGTGTAATATAGAAATCTTTGACAATTTGGACTTGAAGCAATGAGAATATCTACCATGGCAGATGGAAGGGAAAACTGTCATCCAGCTCCTGGACTGGATTCATCATCCATTGAATTTTAAATCTTTATCATCCCCTTGAAAAAATGAGAAGTTTGAGCATTCAACTCTGTGATTAACCTACCATGAATCTGATCTGCATATTTCTCACATGAAATGAGCTTAATATATCTTAATTGCCCACAATAAGGATAACATTTTTCATAATGATTGGGTATTCACATTGCCCTTTCCCTTCATTTATCTGAGTGTGCAGACGTATGTCAGAGAGAGTTACAGTAGGAGTAGATTCACCACATGACAGCCCCAGATTCCACTGCCAAACTACCCCTTCACAGGTCCACATTGAGATTCTTAACATGGGCCTAGGATGGCTTCTTCAAAGTCATTTATTAATATACAGATTGTCTGCCTGGGCAAGGCAGGTGATGATTGATAACTCAGGCCACAAAGGTTTTCAGGAGACAGAATCTAGAGTACATTCTTATTTTGTTTGAGTGTCTAATGAAAAGACCAGAGTTTACTTGTCAGTCCTCTCTTGACAGCCAGGAACCACTTCAGGCAGGCCTTTTGACTCAGCCTGGGACCTCAGCTGCCATTTTGCTTACTCATCCTTTCTTAAATCCCAGGTGATTCCACGGTTCATTGAGATTTTCTCCCAGAGGTGAGATCTTCCATTGAGGTCATAAAGAGAATTCCCCCTGGGCTGTGCCTGTCAGACATTTCACTGAAAACAGGGAAGGCAGAAGAGTGAGGAGTGGGAGACCGCGCTGTCACCAAGCTGAGGCATGTTGGCCTGGACTTGGGCCCAGCTGCCAATCCTGCCAGTGGTGTATGAAACGCCCGAGGTGACTGCGTTTGCCGTTAGCCTGTGCTCTTTTATCTTTGTTGGCATGGAAATAAATTGGTTTCGCTTTTTATTTCCTTCTTTGAAAGTCCTTTAAATCCTAACACACTAATGGAGCCAATTCCTTTCACTACCCCAATCCAGGTCCATTAACACCCACTCTACATTTCATTCTAACCTTGTGCTCCTTTGCAAGCCTAGGAATCATTCATGTTCCATTTGTCCTGTAAGAGGAAATACCCAAGGTGTCTGATCATTCCTGTTTGAGGGAGACATTCAGTGAGAATGTCAGTCAATTCAGAGCGCCTCAGAGATCGCCCACTTGTCAATCTCAGTCTTGCTGTGGAATAGGGCCAGCAGCCAGAAAGACAGGTCCTTAATAGGAAGCCTCCTTCTGGCCATCAGTAATAGTGAAAGCTGCAGAAGTGGGGGGTCTTGGTGAGCCCCACTTTAAAAACGGGTGCTGAAGGCCTCCACAGAGGAAGGAAAGCAGCAGAAGTTTCCAGAGTTGCAGAGAAACCTGAAGAATTTTGAAGCTGTCGGTATCATATTTTCCCTATATTTGTTATTTTACCTCTATTTTCACATGCTATATTAACAGGAAAATTCAATATGGGAGGCATCTGTGGCCCTAAAAATGAAATGGAGGAAGGTAGATAAGAAGGAGTAAGTGTTGCCCAAAATTGGTTTCAGGGGAAACAGAAACCAAAGAATAGAATGAATGGAGAGAAAATTAAATGGAGATTCTGGGTGTTTCTGAGAAGACAATGTTAGTGGAGGAAGAAGTCTTTGGCCTCAGAAAATCCTACAGAAGTTATACCAAAGCTGGAACCCCAGGAAGAAGCATGATTTCTGTAGTAGCTGCATTGGTGTTTAAGTCCAGACCTGCAGAGTCTAGCATGGCACCTTCTCACCACATGTGGCTACTAAGCACTTGCAATGTAACTAATTTTAAAGACTTCAAACCAAAAAAGAAAAAAAAAAAAAAGGATATTAGGGGCTCATTAAATTATTTTTATATTACATGATGAAATAATAGTTCTAATATGTTGGGTTAAATAAAATATACTATTATAATTAATTTCACCTGTATCATTTTGCCAATTGAAATTCAGATCTCATTATGCATCTATGAACACGACAGGTCCAGGCAATGAGATGCAGAATTTCAAAACTCCTGGAAAAGGTCACCAAACTGAAACTCTGCCTTCTTCTTCTGGACCACTGAACTTCATGCTTCCCTGGAAAGCCCTGAAATCAGCCTCAGCAGAGCAGTGAAACAGAATTTGGGTCCTGATATGGAGAGGAAGCCTAGAAAACAAACATGACTTTCATTTAATGTGTTTAACTCTTCCTTTCACTCCAAAACAGAGTCAACTTTGGAGGATGACAAAGGCACAGGAAATGGGGAGATACAAAGAGGTGTCAATTGCCTTCTCTGGCTCCGTCTTTTTTTTTTTTTTTTTTTCTTTGTTTCAGCTCCTTTCAGAGTGGAAATTTGCATCTTCTTCCTGTTGACCCTGACACTCAGCAGGCAGTCCACTGAGACAAGCCCTCCCAGGGAGGTGCTGAGTGCCCTCCTTTTTGTGTCCAGGCACCAAACTCAGAATCTTCTCATTACTCAAGGTCAGGAGTTAATCTGGATACCCTGGAAACAAACTTTGTTTTATTTGCTCAAGTACTGAGGCTTTTCTTTATCCTATTGACTTATTACTGGAATTTGCAGAACATTTCGTGAATTCTGGTGAATGGTAGATTTTGATTGAAAGCCTTTTTTTTTAAAGTTTCATATTTTTCCTTTTAAAGGAACTCCATTCATCTGGTTAACAAAAATGAATGACTCATGCCATGTACACATACTTCATCAGATACCTTGTCCTCAATGGTCTCTCAGACTAATTGAGTGAGACAGATTTGCTTAAAATGAAAAATAAGTTAGAAAGTCACACAAAAAAAGGAGGAATCAATTTTTCCTCCTGAAACATCAGTAAAGTATCTCAGGGCCTTTGAGTTCAGACCTCCTTCCCCAACAATACAATTCTGCTCCAAGTCTGAGTTTCAGATCATTGTATCTATAAACATCCAGACATCTCCACTTTCATGCCTTAGAAACATCTCAAACATAACATGTATATATTTCTCTTTTTGAAAAATGTACTCCACTCTCTTTCTATCACCCCCAAAGTGCCCTCAGTTCTGTATCTCAGTAACTGGCATCACTAGCCGCACAGTTCTAAACCCCACCAAGATAGCCCTTCCTTCCTCCCTTTTTCTCTACACTAACCCCACCGTGCATCTGTGAATCCTGCCAGTCCTGAGCCACCATCTTGGGTTGAGCATTATCTTGCAGGAAGCTGATCTCCACAGGAACTTTCTTCCTCCATTCTAATTTCTAGGAAGCAGCATACATGAGCTAGTACAAACAAAAATAAGATCCTGTCACTTTCCTGCTTGTATCATCAGTGGATCCTCATTGAACATGAGAAAAAAATTTCAAACACTTCTCTTAGAATTTGCAAGCATATCTTATTCAAGACACACAGTAAGCACTAGTTATGAAAGAGAATATGATGCATTGGATCACTTGTAAACTAATAACTTTTGTTCATCAAATAAAATTAAAAAGGCATCTGGGAGAATGAGAAAAGGTATATGTAGCTGGAGGCAGGGCAAGATGGTGGAGTAGAGTGAGGCAACATTTCTCCTAGCTCAGCTACCAGAACTCAAACAGTGTGAATATTACTTCTCCACAAGGTTTAAAGGGAAAAATTCTGAGACTGGAGGGCAGTTGGCCCTAGCCAAACCAGAGACTGTTTGACTCATTAAATGAATCTTAAAGAACAAACAAATAAACAAAAAAAACCTCGCCCTGAATTTATCAATTGTCTAAGGAAAGCAGATCCAGGAGCCATCTTGGTACCGCAGCATGGCAGAGCCAATGAAAACTGGAAACCCAGATCCATGAGTTTGTAGCTAGGTCTTTGTGGGCCTATCTGAGCCTAAAAAGGAATTGGCTGGGCCTAGCAAACCCATGGGAAGTGGGAAACTGCGAACATTTTTCTTGGGAGAATATAGGTTAGAGAGGCTGGAGACAGCTTGGCTCTCCCCAGCCCTGTGAGTCCTGCTGCTCATGAGAGCTGATGGGGCCAGTTACAGCAGGTCAGGAGGTTGGAAGGGTAGGTGTGAGGGCATTTGGCTCTGGGCTTGCCCAGCCAGTCAATCAGCACTCTTCAGGTTCCCAGGGCCCACTCAGACCAGCACTGGCCAGGTCCCAGCATCAGCCTGGTGCCAATTCCCTCCCCAGTTTGGCATCCACCATCCCTGCGTCCTGGGGGTCTGCCAGATCTGGCACTAGTCCAGCACCAGCCAAGGTCCTCCTGGGCCCCCAGTCCCCAGTCTCCCAACCCCACAGCCCTCAACCCAGCCCATCACTCAGACTACTAGGCCCACAACTTTCCCAGCAGCCCATAGCTCTGTATGCTAGGCCCCTGCTTCACCACCAGACCTGCCCAGCCCAGCCCAAAGCTTCACCACCTGCCTGCAGGATCCAGCACCCGACCCTGATTCCCCTGCCCAGGTCAGCTGCCCACACCCTCTGCAGTGGCCAGCCAGGCCCCCTGACATGGCCAGCTGCTTCACTGCCTGCCTGTAGCCCAGCTTGCCAGGCAGGCTACTTTGCAAACAGGCCCTGCTTTACACGCAGCCAGGAGCCTGGCCCACCCACACAAATGTCCCAAGAAGGGAAATTGGGAAGTCTTAAACCCCAACCTTCAACTTGGTGAGAAACACAATAAAAAAGAAGGACTCAACAACCCATGTCCCATACTCCCATGCTTAGTTCCTACCTCAAGAAGAAATGAAAAGAAGAACAGCTGGGCACAGAGAGTGAACACATACGCTCACTGACTATTTTGTCCACCATAGTGGAAACGACTCCTTCATTTCTTGATATTTTACTAAAATAATTTTTTTTGATTGTTCTGTTTTGCTTTTTGGTTTTCTATATTAAGCCTTTTTTTATTTGAATGTGTACTGATTGATTCAAGGACTCTTACACATATACATATTTATCTCTCCTCATTTCTAGCTTTTTTTCTTATGTCTTTTTTTTTTTTTTTTTTTGAGGTGTTATTTTCCCATGCCCTATATTTCGAGGGCTAGGGTTTTTGATTAGCATATTTTGATATTGTTTTGTATGATCATTTCCACTACTCTATCTTCCTTGTCCCCTTTTTTCTCCATATTTTCTTGTATTTTCTTTCCTTTATATTCTTCTACTTATTCTTCCCCTTTCACATTAACAACATATCCTAAGTTGCCACTGCATCTGCCTGTTCACCCTTTGAAATTGCAAACACTTTTCTACCCTCCCATCTCTCCTCAACTCTATCCTTAACACCACATAGCACTAAATGAGGTATAAAATGTCTGCCTCTAATATCAATCTTACAGCAATAATTAATAGGGTAGAAGTTATAGACAACACCTATTTTTGATATTAACCCAGAGATAATGCAAAATTATTTACTGTTTTTACTGACAGAAATTGCTGGTCCTATTATTTCTACATATTATACCAATTAACACTAGATATCAAAATAGGAACTAAGGATCTATATATAGTCTACTGCTATATATTGTTTGCATGGATGTTGCAATTTTGGGGCTTGCCCTCACCAATCTGTGAGGTACTAATAACATAGAGGGACATTATAAACTCATAAAGTAGAAACTCTACAGCATCAGATCCATTCAGATAGATGGGTTGACACACAAAGAGTATAAAAAAGCAAGGGAACAAATCCTAAACAACACAGAATACCTCAACATTGGTGGAGTTGTGGACTCCATTGACACCACAGTGGAGGAAATATCAGAGATTGAATTCAGAAAGTTCACAGTTAAGCAGATCTACAAGGTAACATATGATGTAAGAAATGAAATCAGAGAAAATACAAGGAGTAAAAGACCATTTCAATAAGGAGATAGAGATCCTGAAGAAGAATCAGTTGGAAATCCTTGAAATGAAGGAACATTAAAAAGAATTCACAATTTATTGGAAAGCATAACCAGCAGACTAGACCACTTGAAGACGAAGTTTTAGGCAATGAAGACAAAATATATAATCTTGAAAATAAAGTTGACCATGGAGAAAAGATGTTAAGAAACTATGACTAGAACTTCCAGAAATACGGGATACCATGAAAAGATCAAACTTAAGATTTATTGGGATAGATAAAGGCTCAGAGATACAAAGGGATACACAATCTTTTCAATGAAATAATATCAGAAAATTTCCTAAACTCTACGAATGAAAGGGAAAACCAAATACAGAAGGTTTAGAGGACCCCAAATATGGAAAATTATGACAGACCCACACTAAGGCACATTACTTTGAAAATGCCTAAGAATAAGGATAGAATTTTAAAGGCTGCCAGAGAAAAGCAACAGGTGACATTGAGATGAAAACCAGTTTGGATCACAGCTGATTTCTCAACCCAGACCCTCAAAGTTAGGAGGTCTTGGAATAATATATACCAAGCTCTGAAAGAGAATGGATGCCAGTCAAAAATACTATACCCCACAGGCTGGTAGAGTGCTTGCCTCATAAGCACAAGGCCCTGGGTTCAATCCCCAGCACAGAAAAAAAAAAAAAAACCATACCCTAAAAAAATTAAGCTTCAGGTCTGATGATGAACTATAAATGTTCTATGAGAAACAAAATTAAAAGAATTCACAACTAGAAAGCCTGCACTATAAAATGTATTCAATAAAATATTTCACGAAGAAGAAATGAAAAATTAAAGTGAAAACCAGCAAAGGAAGGAGCTACACTAGAAAAATAGTCAATCAAAGGAGAAACTAACTCAAATTAAAAACAAGAAGCAAATAAAAATGACAGGGAATAAAAAGCATTTCACAATTATAACATTAAATGTAAATGGCTTAAACTCATCAATCAAAAACATAGACTGGCAGATTAAATAAAGAACAAGACCCAAAAGTATGCTGTCTCCAAGAGACTCATTTCATAGACAAAGACAACCACAAACTGAAGGTAAAAGGATTGGGAAAAAGCCGTAAGATTCACATGGATCTTGTAAACAAGCAGAAGTTATTATTCTCATATCAGATAAAGTGGACTTCCAGCCAAAGTTAATCCAAAGGGATAAAGAAGGACATTTAATACTGCTTAAGGGAATTCTACATCAACAAGACATCACAGTTGTAAATATTTATGCCCCAAATAATGGAGCACCTACATACATTAAACAAACGCTTCTCAATTTCAAGAATCAAATAGACCACAACACAATAATACTGGGTGACTCTAACACACCTCTCTCATCACTGGATAGACCCTCCAAACAAAAACTAAATAAAGAATTTAGAGAATTAAAAAATACAATTAATAATTTATACTTAGCAGACATGCATAGAATATTTCAACCATTAATAACTAAATATACTATCTTCTCAAGAGCAAAAGGGTCCTTCTCTAAAATAGACCATATGGTGGGCAACAAAGTAACTCTTAGCAAATACAAAAAATAGAGATAATACCTTGCATTCTATGAGATTATAATGGAATGAAATTAGAAATCAATGACAAAATAAAAAATAAAAGCTGATCTAACACCTGGAGACTAAATAATATGCTATTGAATGATCAATGGATAGTATAAGAAATCAGGGATGAAATTAAAAAATACTTAGAAGTAAATGAGAATAGCGACACAACTTATCAAAATCTCTGGGACACTAAGAAGACAGTTCATTGCACTGAGCAATTTCTTTAAAAGAACAGAAAATCACCTAATAAATAACCTAACATTACATCTCAAAGCCCTACAAAAAGAAGAACAAATCAACATCAAAAGCAGTAGAAGAAAGGAAATAATTAAAAATTGAAGCTGAAATCAATGAAATTGAAACAAAAAAACTCAAAAATCAACAAAACAGAAAGCTGGTTCTTTGAAAAAATAAGTAAAAATAGATAAACCCTTAGCCAAGCTAATGAATAAAAAGAGAGAAAAATCTCCAATCACTAAAATTCATGATGAAAAAGGAAACATCACCATGGATGCTATTGAAATACAGATGATAATCAAACTATTTTGAAAACCTATATTCCACTAAAGTAGAAAATCATGAAGACATCAACAAATTTCTAGAGACATATGACTTACCCAAACTGAAACAGGAGGATACAGAAATATTAAACAGGTCAATTTCACGGAATAAAGTTGAAGACACCATGAAAAGCCTACCAACAAAGAAAACCCCCGGACCAGATGGATTCTCAGCCAATTTCTACCAGACCTTTTAGTAAGTACTTATGCCAATACTCCTCGAATTATTCCATGAAATAGAAAATGAGGGAACCCTTCCAAACTCATTCTATGAAGCTAGAATCACCCTGATTCCAAAACCAGACAAAGACACATCAAGGAAAGAAAATTTCAGACTAATATTCCTAATGCACAGGGATGCAAAAACTCAATAAAATGCTGACAAATCACAAACAAAAATATATTTAAAAGATAGAGCACCATGATCAAGTGGAGTTCATTCCAGGGATAAAAGGTTGGTTCAACACACAGAAATCAATAGACATAATTCATCTCATCAATAGACAGGAATCACAGGATTATCTAAATAGATGCAGAAAAGGCATTTGACAAAATTTAGCATCCATTCATACTCAAAACATTAGAAAAACTAGGGATAGGAGAAATATACTTCAACACTGTAAAAGTAGATGCTAAACCCAAGACCAACATCATTATAGATGGAGAAAAATTGAAAGTATTCCCTCTAAAAACTGAAACAAGACAGGAATGCCCACTTTCACCACTCCTATTCCACATAGTCCTTGAAACCCTAGCCAGAGCAATTACACAAAAGAAAAGAATTAAAGGGACATTAATAGGAAAAGAATAACTCAGACTATCCCTATTTGCACGTGACATGATTCTATATTTAAAAGACCAAAAACTCCACCAGAAAGCTGTTGAACTCATAAACAAATTCAACAAAGCAGCAATATGTAAAATTAACACCCATAAATCAATTGCCTTCGAATACACCAATGATGAATCTGCTGAAAGTGAAATCAGGAAAACTATCGCATTCACAAAAGCCTAAAAAAAAAAGAGAAAGAAAAACTTTGGAATCAATCTAACAAAAGAGGTGAAAGGCATCTACAATGACAACTATAGAACTCTAAAGGAAGAAATTGAAGACCTTAGAAATGGAAACATCTCCCATGTTCTTGAATAGGCAGAATTAATATTGTCAAAATGGCCATACTACCAAAAGTGCTGTACAGATTTAATGCAAATCCTATTAAAATTTCAATGACAATTTTCATAAAATTTTTTTCCAAAATTCATTTGGAAAAAATAAGAGACCAAGAATAGCCAAAACAATCCTTAGCGAGAAAAGTGATGCAGGAGGGCATCACAATTCCAGACCTTAAATTATACTACAAAGCTATAGTAACAAAATTGCATGGTATTGGCACCAAAACAGACATGAAGATCAATGGAACAGAATAAAAGATACAGAGACAAACCCACATAAATAGAGTTATCTCATACTAGACAAAGGTGCCATATACATACATGGAGAAAAGACAGACTCTTCAACAAATGGTACTGGGAAAACTGGAAATCCACATATAGTAGATTGAAATTGAAACTCTATCTTTCAACCTGCATGAAACTCAACTCAAGGTGGATCAAGGACTGAGGCATTAGACCAGAGAACCTGCACCTACTAAAATATGATGTAGGCCTAACTCTACATCATGTCAGCTCAGGAAATGATTCCTCAATAAGACTCCAAAAGTGCCAGAAGTAAAATCAAGAATCAATAAATGGGATGTATCAAACTAACAAGCTTCTTCACAGCAAAGGAAACAATTGAGAACATGAACAGAGAGTCTATAGAATGGGAGAAAATCTTTACCACCTGCACCTCAATTACAGCATTAATCTCCAGGATATACAAAGAACTCAAAAAACTTAGCACAAAAAAAAACCCCACAAATAACCCAATCCATAAATGGGCAAAGAAACTGAACAGACACTTCACAGAAGTAATATGAATGGTCAACAAACATACGAAAAAATGTTCAACATCTCTAGCAATTAGAGAAATGCATATTAAAACTACACTGAGATTACATCTCACTCTAGTCAGAATGGCAATTATTGAGAATATAAGTAACAACAACTGTTGGTGAGGATGTGGGGAAAAAGGTTCACTCATACATTGCTGGTAGGATTGCAAATTCGTGCAACCACTCTGGAAAGCAGTATGGAGAGTCCTTAGAAAACTTGGAATGGAACCACCATTTGTCCTGGTTATCTACTCCTCAGCTTTTACCCAAAGGACTCAAAATCAGCATACTATTCTGATACAACCACATCAATATTTATAGCCACTCAATTCACAATAGACAAGCTATGGAACCAACCTAGGTACACTTCAATAGATGAATGGATAAAGAAAATGTGGTATATATGCACAATAGAATATTACTCAGTGATAAAGAAGAATGAAATTATGGTATTTGCCAGTAAATGGATGGAACTGGAGACTATCATGCTAAATGAAATAAATCAGTCCCCAAAAAACCAAAGGCCAAATGTTCTCTCTTATATGTGGATACTAACTTACAACAAGGGAGGGTAAGGAGGGGAGGAATAGAAGTTCTTTGGATTAGACAAATGGAAATGAAGGGAAAGGAAGGGGATGGGAATAGGAAAGACATTAGAATGAATCAGACATAACTTTCCCATGTACATATATGAATACACGACCAGTGTAAATCCACATTATGTACAACCACAAGAATGAGATCCTAATTGAAATAAGTTGTACTCCATATATGTATAATCTATCAAAATACCCTCTTCTGTCATGTATGTCTAAAAATAACAAATAAAATAAAAACTAAAAAATAAATTTAAAAAAGTATATGTAGAACATGCATCTGAGAAGGAATTTGATTCTAGAGTATGAAACAATTCAAACAAATCATAAGAAAAGCAGGGACTTCTTAATAGAAAAATGAGTGATAAGTTTGACAAAAGATAACATTCAAATGGTCAAATATACTCAAAAAGGAGTTTGTTCTATTAGTCATCAGGGACTGATTAAAGACACATTTCATCAGCACTAGATCCATCAGGATGATGGAAATGAAAAAGGCAAAGGAATAATAGCCTGATTTGGAGTGACTGAGGAGCAGGTGGAATGCTCACACATTGATTTCAAGACTGTAAATTGGAACTATGTAGCTAGGCAACTATTAGGCAGTTTATATTAAAGGTGTACATATGTATACCCCACTATGGCTTAGGTAGAGGTATCCTCCAAAAGCTCACGTGTTAGACAAGACAACAGTGAAGAGTACAATGATTAAATGAGAGGTGCAACACAATCAGTGGCTAGGGATCAACTGGGTGGTAACTAAAGGAAGGTAGGGTGTAACTGGAAGCAGTTACTCACTGGGGGGTACCTTTGGGTTTTACATTTTCTCATTTGTGAGCAGAGCTCTCTCTCCAATTCCTGATTGTCATGTCCTGAGCTTCTTTTCTCTGCCATGCCCTTCTTCCATGATGTTCTGTCTCACTGTGGGCCCAGAGATATGGAGTTGGCCAACAATGGACTAAACCTCTGATACGGTGAGCCAAAATAAACTTTTCCTCCTCTATGTTGTTTTTAATCAGGTCTTTTCATCAAAGTGGCATAAAGTAGACTAAAACATACCCTATTCTCCAACAAGTTTACCCTTAGGAATCTACACTCCTCTCCACCAAAATACATACACATGTATACCATATGTTCATACAAGATTGTTCTTAGTGGCACTATTCATAAATATGCCCAAATAAGAAATTAACTAAATGCTCATCAGTGGTATATGAATAAATTTTAGTATAGTCATTTAATGGAATATCCAATGGCAGTAAAAATGAATTCGATCACAGAAAAAAAATAAATAGCTGAATCTCAAGATCCCTGTTGAGCAAAAGATAACACAAGAGTGCCCAGTGCATGATTTGTTTACACTGCATTCAGAAACAGGCAAAACTATTAGATTCTCTTAGAAGTTAACTCAGCCATAACCTGAGCAGGAATGGAGCCATCGTGACTGGAACAGGGGCAAGAGGCAACTTCTGTGACTATTTTCTGTTTCCCAATATGAGTGTTGACACAGG
>JAJEJO010001514.1:225581-241547 GCA_020662805.1 Glaucomys volans
TGTGTCAGTAGCTCACTGGTCTGAGAAGGAAGAAAGACAGGTAGAGAATTCTTGAATGCAACCTACAGCTTCCAACCAAGCTAACATGAGCAAAACCTAGATAAACCAACCTTCACCAATACACACATCCATGAGTATATGACTGTTGCTTTTAGCCACTGAGTTTTGAGGTGGTGTTTAGGAAATATCATGGTAAAAGAAAACTGATACATGTCAGACATACACATATGCAGGAGAATGAAACTAGACCCCTACTTCTCCTACACAAAAATCAACTCAAAAAAGATCAAAGACCTAAACATAAGTCATGAAACCATAGAAGAAAAAATCAGAAAACACTTCAAGTCATTGACATAGGCAAAGATTTTTTTAGATAAGACCCCAAAAGCACAGAAAATAAAATCAAAAATAGACAAATTGGACTATATCAAATTTAAAATTGGCTTATACACAGTAAATAGTCGACAAAGTGAAAAGACAACCTACAAAATGGGAGAAAATATTTGCAAACTATCCATCTGACAAGAGAATATCCAGAATATAAGGAAGTAAACAATAGCAAAAAAATTAAAAAACCTAATTTTTAAAAATGGGCAAGTGATCTGAATAGAGGATTCTTAAATGAAGACACAGAAATGGCCAATAAATGCATTTTTAATATGCTCTACGTTACTAATCAGGGAAACACAAATCAAAACCACAATGAGTTATAATCTCCTATCGGTTAGAATGGCTATTATAAAAAAAAAGATAAAAAATGTTGTGAAGAACAGTTTTATACACTGTTAGTGGGCTGTAAATTAAATTAGTACAGTGATCATGAAAAACAATATGGAGATTCCTCAAAAATCTGTACGTAGAACTGCCCTCTAATCTAGTTATCTTACTTCTGGGTATATATCCAAAGGAAATGGCATCAGCATACCAAGGAGACATCACACTCCTGTGTTTACTGCATCCTATTCACAATAGCCAAGACACAGAATCAACCAAGGTACCCATCAACAGACGAACAGATGAAAACAATATGGTATATACACACAATGGAATGTTATTCAGCCACAAAAAGAGTGAAATCCTGTCATTTATCTCAAGAGTGATGGAACTGGAGGACATTCTGTTAAGTGAAATAAGCCAGACACAGAGAGATAAATCTCACATATTCTCACCTGCATGGAAGATAAAAAAGATTCCATCTCATATAAGTAGAGAGTAGAATAGAAGAAAATAGAATCAAGGAAGGTGGGGGGATAGAGAGAGGTTAGACAGTGTATATCAAAATACAGTTAGATAAAAAGATTAGTTCTAATAATGTTCTGCATCCCAGAAGGTAATGATGGTCTATGACAATTTATGACATATTTCAATAGCTCAAAGTTTCCCAACACATAGGAATGATAAATGTTTGAGGAGATGGAAATGCTCATTTCCCTAATTTGATCATCATACATTGTTTACAAATATAAGATTATGATGCTGTACTGCATAAATAGGTACAAATAGTGTGTGTCAATGAAGAACTAAAATAAAATAAGAAAACTGATACAATGAAATGTCTACTATGACTTGGTGCTTTCAGAACTTCCTCATGAAAGTCAGCCAGATTCGACCATAACTTTACCATCCCTTTCCATGAGATCAGCAGCAACTCCCTGAGTAACAAAGTCATCTCAGACCAGTAGACACTTCTTAAGTGTCTTTACATGTGTCAAGTCCTGGGAGCCCAGAGAAGAGTACTCTATGGTCTCTCAGCCTGGAAGAGATTGTTTTAGGTGGTAAAACAGACAATTAAAACCCCATTGACAATACAGTGTGGCAAGTGCTAAGATCATAAAATTCACACAGCATCATGGCAGAAATTGATGATCCCACTGCCCATCTGCATTAAGATGAAGAGCCCAGCAACAAAGCAGTGAGGCTGGCATGGGACCATTCTCTAGCAGTAAGCAGGTGCATCTCTGACCAGTGTACTGACAAGACATAAGATGTAAAGTTCACTCAGCCCCAGAACAGTTGCTGCAAGGCATTTTAGGTGATGTCTACAGCAACCAATGGAAAGTTATTATATCCTGATACTGGGGATCTGCTTCTCTTCTTCAGGTTAAGAAGCAAAAGAAGAGATGGTATATAGGGCTGGCCTGTACCATTTCAATCAGCAAGAATCTGCAGCTTTTGTTTGGCATAGTTCTCTTTTTTAAAAATGGATATATTGAGATATACTTTATTTACCATAAATTTCATCTGTTGCAGGTGTGCAATTCAATGATTTTAGTAAATTCACAGAATTATGCAACTATCCCCCCAAATTGATGTAAGAACATTTCCACTACCAAAATAAAGATTTCTGTCTTTTTGTAGTCATTGCTTATTTCCATCCCCAGACACAGGCCATCACTAATCTGCTCTCTCTCTCCCTGAATTGCCTTTTTTAGACATTTTATATAAGTAGAATCCTACAGTATATGATCTTTTGCATCAGTTTCTTCCACTTAATGTGTCTTTGACGTTCATCCACACTGTACCATGTGTCAATTCATTTTGGTTTTTAAGAAAATTATTTCCCCTTACCAGCTCCACTCCTACCCAATAAAAACAGAAGAAACATAAGAAAATTACATATAATTTACAACTTTTGTTTCTTAAGCAATCAGGCCTAGAGTGGAGGTTGTCTAGAAGAAATAGAAGTAACGCTGATTGACATAAAAACAGGGCTGATTTTCCACCTATCATAGCCCTTATCACATTGACCAGCAAAAAACTCAAGTCTACCTATCACAGGGAAAATTTCAAGTCATCATTACTCTATGAAAGTGTTTTCAGGCTACTTTAATCTCTCTCTCTCTCTCTCTCTCTCTCTCTCTGTGTGTGTGTGTGTGTGTGTGTGTGTGTGTGTGTTGTATGTACATCCAACTTGTTAATAGAGGACTCATGCACTTTTGCAGTGGGAAGCAATCTTAACCAACAGGGCTTTATTGATCAAGACCAGAACATTTATCTAACTGTATCAAGATTATAAAATTCAACCAATCAAGTAGTGATTTCTAAACAGATACCAAGAGAAAAGGAAAAACTGACCTCCACATACTTATTTTGCAAAATTTCAAGCATTTTAGCTGAGCAACCCAGGAAAGAAAACATTGCCTAGTATTTCCACCAGTGAAACTGGATCAAGTCAGCTCACACTTTAAGGGAATTTTGATGCATCACCTTTTGTAAAATCATGAGGAGAAAAGCTTAAGCTCTCTGTAGAACAAAACTTTGAAAATGTGATCAACCAAAAGAATTGTTCAATCTAATTGAGAATCATAAACAATCTCAGAGACCAGCTGTGCCCCCAAGCTAGGAGCCACATCCAGTACTGACACCTCTAGTCTCACACCCGATGGATACATTCAGATTTGCATGGCTTTTCAGACTCCATGCAAAGGGCACTATCCATCTGGTAATAGCACTCAGGGTCATCTGAGAGAGGATACTGTGTTAAAAGTCTCCACACAGAGACTGAACCTGTGTCGAGCTCAATTGTGTGAGCCATACCAGGAGGAAGAGAGCTGGCAGTGCTCTAGCAGAAAGTTTGAATCCAAAACAATCCAGAGAAAGAGAAGGCAAGGTTTAAATTAAATGGAATTGAACTGAACAAAGAAAAAGAGAAGATAGAACCTTGTAACTGGAAGAAATCCTGCCAATTCAAAGTTGAGAAATATTGGATAGGAGAAAAGGATGGGGACATAAAATCTCCCAATCCATCTGAATTGACCAGGCTCATCTTGTAGAAAACAGGGATCCAGGCAGCACAAAGAGAACCCAGACCAAGGGTCCTAAAATCACTTACCTCTCCTCCCATAGTCCAAAGCTTTTAGGGAAAACAAGGGCCACAAAAATTTCTCCACATTCTTATAAATGTGCATCTCTTGTGAAAAGGATTGAGTTAACCATTCCTTGGTCCATGGGGCATATCATTATTAATCTGTGCAATGTCCTACTCTCATTTATTTATTTATTCCCATTTAAAAAATTAATTGTAGTAAAATGCACTACAAAAATAGCATAAGATTTGCCATTCCAGATACAGTTCTGTAGTGTTACGTTCATTCATTCACATTGTCATGCAGCCAATCCTGAGAAATCTTTTCCTCTTGCAAAACTGAAACTCTGCACCCACGAACAACCCCCAGTTGTCCCCTCAACCCTGGCAACCACTCTTCTACTTTCTGTCTGTATGAATTTGATGACCCTGAGTGCCTCAAGTAAATGGAATCATACAGTACCCATCATCTTGTGACCTTGTGACTGGTTTACTTTTTTTTTAGCACAGTGTCCTCAAAGTTTGTCTATGCTGTACTATGTGCTAGAGTTTTTTTTCCTTTTTAAGACTGAATAATGTTTTACTGTATATGTATACCACATTTTGCTTATCTCATCTTCCACTGATGGATACTTAAGTTGCTTTCACCCTTTGCCTACTATGAATAGTGCTTCTGTGAATACAGGGTACAAGTAGCTTTCAAGACCTCTGCCTTCAATTCTTGGAGGTATATTCCCAGAAGTAGAATTGCTGGGTCATGTAGTAATTTTCCTTCTTTGCCTGTTTGAGGGGCTGTCATGTTGTTTACTATACTGGTTGCAATATTACATGTTCTCACCAAAATAAAAACAACACACAAAAAACCATAGGGCTTCAATTTCTCCACATCATCACCCACCTTTGTTATTCTCCATTTGTTGGTTTTTTAATACTATCCATCCTAGTGGGGCTGAGGTGATTACTTAGTCCCTTTTATCACCTTTATTTCTTCTGCTCCCTGACCCATCAGGGAACATTCTAATGTTTTTAAGGTACATATTATAAATATGTACTGCTATTTGCTCTGCACATCTTCTTTATTACATGTAGACAGGTTGTTATATATTTAAATTTCCATCCAGTTTCTACTAAGCACGAGCTTTTTGATTGCCCACTCACGTTGCTTAGTGCCATAAGTCCATACCTTTTGACTGCACCGTATTCACGTGTATGAACCACATTTTGCCAACGTAGTCTCCTGGTTGTAAAATTGCTTCTGGCTCCCTGTCACCGTAAGCAATGCTGAAATGGCCAAAGCCCTGCACATCCTCATATACACCTGTAAGAGAATTCTTGGAGCAGCATACCTTGAAGCAGACTACTGGGGTATACATATATTTCATATGAATGCTAGGTTACTTTTCTGAATGGCTGCTACAGTTTACACACACACAAATAACACAGGTGATCACTATGTGTCCCCATCCATATTTTCTCTATTTTCCCAATCTAAATTCATTAACAAGTATGTCTGATCAATTATATGCACTTTATGATGTGGTGCCAGGGCTTAAAACCAGAGCCTTTTACATGTTGAGCAAGCGTTCAACCACTGAACTAGGCCACACCACTCTTGCCCTATCAATGAAATCTACCCGTGGAAACCTGTTTCAGTAATGCTCATTCTCTCTGCAGAGACCAAGGGGCCCCTGTACTTCTGCTCTGATTCCTGGACCAGCCCTGGGTATTCTTCTTCTAAAGGGTTCTTGGTGCCCCTTAGAGTTAGTGAAGAGGTCCCACCTGGCCTAATAGCTGGCTTTTTGCATCCTAACTCCAAAAACCATGTATCGAGCCTGTGACTTCTGGTCCCTGACCAAGGTCCAAAAGGATAATAGATTCAGTTTTTCTCATTAAAAGTGTTCTGTCTAGGTAACTGTGTGGTCTCTAGGGCAAAATTTTTACTAAAATAGAATAAGTATTAGACAGCTTGTGTATACATTATGAATATTTTACTTTCTTTCACATATACATACCCTAAAAAATAGCTAATATTGTTGATTTCTCCTTATGAGCAAGCCTTTGGGCTAAGCACTTAACATTTATAATTGCCATCCAGCATTTATTATCCTCCCACATAATAGCTACCATCCTCATGGTGACCCTAAGAGGAATTATTAGTATATACAATTTGTAGTTGAAAAACCTGAGGGATAAATGATCAAGTAATTTGCCCAGAGTTAGAAACTGGTGGGTGTAAAACTCAGAAGCATGTACATCTGGTGCCCAACCTTTAGCATCTCAACACAGTGTTTCATCTTTGCATGTGTGTATGGATTTGGTTTGCTCGTTATTCACTGATCCATTGCTATTATTGTCTGCCTTGGAATGCAAGGGCTCAAAAGGCAGTAGCTACTTCTTATTTGCTTTATGTTGTACCTCGTGTCTCAGTCTAGACACATAGCTATAAATAGAGTGATAAATCCGGTGGGTCAAAGGTTCTCAAGAGCACAGAATGCCTAATTGAGTATGGATGGAAATCACCTAGACCAACTCCAACATGGGAGCGGTTGTAAACAACACGCAGGAAAGTGTGGAAGGACAGAAGGACAAATGAACACAGGCAAAGAGAGAAGGTTCTTGGCACCTAAGCGTCCACAGCATCTTCTAAGCATAGAATGGGAATCCCAACCTCTGGGAGGCCCAAAGGCCAAGGCTACTGCAAATAGGATCAGATGATTCCTGATTGTACAGACTCTTCTCTGAGGTTCTCTGGAAGTTGTTGCAGCAGAAGAGAAAAGAGACAAGCTCTGAATTAAAAACAAAAACAAAAACCCTCATGTTTGAATCCCTACTTTGTCTAGCTTTCACTACTTGACCATGGAATTTTCTCCCTGAGTTTCCATTTCCCCATCTGTAAAATAAGCTTTCCCTTATAAGGTTGTTGGGGGCATTAGAAACACTTCTTCATCCTTATGGGTGGCACACAGGAGTGTTCAATAAGTTATCAACATTGCAGAAGGAGTAGGGATGACATTAGAAAATTCACCATACCCCCAGTGACATTCTGGAGCCAAGGACAAAGGGCTGGGGTTTCTGGGTTCTTGCTGAGGCTGAAAAATGGCCAATAAGTCTCTATCCCTCCTCAGAAAAAAAAAGTTCTCCACCTCCCATGACTTGGAAAATCCTTCAGATAAAAATGACAGAAGACCTAATTTAAACTGGCTTAAGTATAAAGGGGATTTAATTGACTCACATAACAAAAGTGCTGGTCTCAGGACCAACTGGATTTGAAGCTTAACCTCAGATTCCAGGGGTCCCTTCTCCTTCCCTTAATTCCGCACCTCATCGTCTGGGTTGGCTTTACCATGTGGTGAAACTTTTAAAATGTGGGAGAGGGAGGCTGCTTCTGGCTACGGTTTCACATTCTCTCTTTCAGTGACCCCATGAAAATATTACCTTCATGGTCACTCCTGGAAAAGTTGGGTATTCACACTATTGTATCAACTTGACTCACACATCCATATTGAACCAGTTCTCAGGGTCAAGTCAAGGAAATTATTTTGGTGGGCTTAGTCCTGGGTCTCACAGTCAATCCTTGGGCTAAGAGTGAATTCAGCCCCATATACATTAATTGGATACAGAGTGAGGAAAGGAAAGTTCCCCAGGGAAAGTGAGTATTAGCAGAAGAAGAGAATGACTTCAGCAAAAACAACAGATTCAGAACATAGATACCCAATAACAACAACAGTAGAAACCATAATCATCAACATTTATTGAATGTTTACCATGCCCCAGGAAAAGCACTTTCTATTAACTACCTCATTTAATCCACAAAAATAGTGCTGTGCATATATTGTTGTTATTGGTATGATTCCCATTTAACAGACAATGAAAGTGAGACACAGAGAGACCAGGTATCTTATCTGAGGTCAGGATGCTCGTAAATGGCAGGAATAGAACCTGAACTCAAGCTATGTGATACAAGAGTCCACACCTACTCTAAGACATCCAGGTCCTAATACCTGAAATTGTGAACGTTAACTTCAATGGCAAAAGAGACATGGCAGATATAACTAGTCAAGGATCTTGAGATGGAGAGACTGTCCTGAATTATTCCAATGGGTCCTAAATGTAATTGCAGGTCCTGATTAGAGGGAAATTTTATTACAGAGAAGAGAAGGTAGTGTGATTATGGAAGCAAAGATTGAGTGACAATAAAGAAAGAGGACAACAGCCAAGGAAAGAAGCTCCTTTCCTCTAGGAGCTGCAAAGGGTATGACGCAATATTTCTCCTGTGGAGCCTCTAGAGGGAACCCTGACTTTAGCCCACAGAAATTCATTTTGATCCTCTGACCTCCAGAACTATAAGAAAATAAACGTGTATTGTTTTAAGTCATGAAATTTGTGGTAGTTTGTTATAGTCACCATAGCAAACTAATATGCCCATCAAGCCAGTACTTGGACACGTACACACATGCACCCTCCCCCAGATGAACAAATATCTTCACAGACTGAATGTACATGAGATTTGTGCCCTGTATCCATGTCCCAGATAAAGCCAGTACCTGGGAAGAAATATACTCTTAGAGGAACCTGTGTATCTTCTGTGTACCATTCCAGATCCACCTTCCTCTCTATGCAGGAGGTTGATGTGTATGGATGATACCAAGTGGTTAGGTGTCCTCTGGCTTCCAACTGGGCTCCCCTAGTGGGGCACATCAATACTAATCTGAAAGGGGCCAGGAGAACAATGCTTGAGCATCTCTCTTCCTAGCTTCTCATTTGACCAAAGGCTGCCTGTATCTGAGGACCAGAGTCCATAGATCCTAGGGGTGCTGTCTGCAGCCATGTTTTCTCAGGTTCCTGTAAGTACACTTTTCCTTCCTCTTCAGGCTGAGGGGGAAATGCTCCCCCAACACTCCTGACCCTTATTGTGCTGTCCCCTGCTCTACTCCTTAGAGGTCTTTGTAATACTTTGCTCATGATCTTATGATCTGTTCCTGCCAGGAATCCAGCTGATCCAGCTTCACAAGGAAGGAAAAGGCTTGGGCAGTCAAAATTAGTAAGAAGAAGGAGATAATGGAAGCAAGAAAGCCTCTATAGGACTGTTCATGGAGGAAACGACTGGGAAATGGAATCCCAGCAGTACTTCTGTGGCCAGATGACATTGGGACCTTTCCCACCCCTCCAAACCACCCTCAAAAAACCTGGGCACTACTTAAGTACAGAGTGCATTCCCCCAGAAACAGATTCTGTGGATGCAAGTATTTTACCAGGGAGCTAATATCTAGACATACTGAGAAAAAGGGGGAGATAAATAGGATGGAAAGCTGCTAATAAAGGGTTACTTTGGTGGGTGACACACATGGCCAACTGGGAACTCTGGAAGCCAGTGGAGAACAGTGCTACGAATTTTCCCACTGGAGATCCAAAGGGGAAGGGTGGTCCTATATGAATGCCCATCAATCACTGGGTGACAGATGCTTCCAGGAAGCAAAAAATGCCCCAGATCTGCAGTTCAAGGTGGGGTAGGGAGTGCAGAGGGAGGCCCAGTCACTGCAGCGCACAGGCAGACAGGTGAGGGGTTGGCAGTAGGGTGTGGCAGGGTAGGCACCACTAAGGGAAAGCCCAAGAGTGTGGGTGGGGCATCTGCAGCCTCTGTGGAAGGACACAGCACTTCCTGACATGTTGCATGCCAGAGGAAGCAGGATGTCTCTGAAGTTATTCAAGTTGTTTCTGCCACCTAAGTTGAAAGGGGCTCAAAAGAGAAATTAATTTGATTTATAGACACAGGAAAGTGAATTTCTTATGCATCTGAGATTGTGGAGAATTAAATCCCATCCACTCAATTACAGAAAACAGAAGCTCACTCAAGCTACCACAAGCACAAGAGGAGAGACTTTGTTACAGGGATTGTCCATGAAACTTAGGGGCTAAAAGCTGAATTTTATCACTCATGACAAGAAACTGGGAATGTCATCAGGAAAAAAGGCAGGCACTCTTTCTCCCCACGTGTGTTGGGATCCACTCTCCTGGGTTGCCTAGCTTCAGACTTACCTTTGTTCACTGGCTGAGCTGCTCCATCTTCCATCTCCCCTCTCCTCCCCTCTCCCTTTATTCTCCCTTTCTTTCTTCCTCTTCCTTCCCTTCTTCTCCTCCCCCCTCCTTTTCTTCTTTCTCCTACTCTCCTCCCCTCCATATTCTTTTCCCTCTTTCTTTTGACCTTCAAAAGAACAACCCTATCTCTGTTAGGCAAACTTTAAATTGAGCCCCAAGATCTCCTACCCTGTGTACATGCCCTGTGCAATCCCCAGGACTGTGAACACCCAGGATTTCACTCCCCTGGTGCTATAGTTTGTCCCCACTAAAACTCATGTTGACATTAAATCCCTACTGTGAGGTATTAAGAGGGCAGAAATGTAATCTGTGGTATCTGGGGGTGGGACCCTTGAGAAGTTAGGTTAAACAAGGCCAGGAGATCTGGGAACTCATCCAATGGGACCATTGCTTTGTAAGAGGAGAGACCTGAGCTAGGACACTCTCACCATGTGATGCCCTGAGCCACCTAGGAACACTGCAAAGTCCCCACTAGCAAGAAG
Organism: Glaucomys volans; assembly: GCA_020662805.1. Lineage (NCBI taxonomy): Eukaryota > Metazoa > Chordata > Mammalia > Rodentia > Sciuridae > Glaucomys > Glaucomys volans. Next base: position 235,965 of record JAJEJO010001514.1, read on the forward strand.
GACTTCAGCAGATGTAGCCACTCAACCTTGGACTTCCCAGCCTTTGGAAATGTGAGCTAAATAGACCTTTATTCATTATACATGCCCCGGTCTGTACTACTCAGATATAGCAACCAAAAACAGACCAAGACATAAGATTAGGTTGCATCATATAGCACATTTGACTTCAACAAAAAAAGAACTGTGCAGGTGAGACTTGAAAGAATCTGAGTTCTTCCTGAGAAAAACATGAGAAGCATGAAGGAACATCAACACAAGGAGATACTCCATTGCTGGCTTTAGGGTGAAAGGTGTTACACAGCAGGAATTGCAAGTGACCTCTAGGAACTAAGAACAGCTCTAAGGCCACAACCAGCAGGGAAATGAAAACATCAGTCCTATGACAATCACAAACACGAAAACTGAATCCAGCTAAAAACCCAAAACAGTTTAGAAATAGATTCTTCCCCAGAACACTGTCAGAGGAACATGGCGAGGCCAGTACTGTGATTTCAGCCTCCTAATGCCGCAGCAGAGGTCTCAGCATGCAGGGCCTGATGTATGGGAATGATGGGTGAATGCGTGGGTATTGTTTTAATCTGCTAAATTTGTGATAAGCTGTTGCACAACAATAGAATACATATTTCAATCTCTCAATTCAAACATCCAGCTCCAACCAACTAGTCTCTATGTCCCGAAAGAATGGAGAGAATCAGCTTGTCCCTAGTTGGGTCCACAGTCCATCAGTGATCTGGACAGCTTTGGCTACTGGACCCAGCCATACTTTCCACTGCTCACTCAGAGAAGAGGACAGAATAAGGGTGACAAGCTGCTTGCATGTTCTGTACTGCCCTTCCAACCTAGATGTGGTAGCTTTCTATTTCATTCTGTGCATTTCCTCTTGTCTAACTAGCTCTGAAGCTCATCAACGGCAAAGCAATATTATGGTGCAAAGAGACAAGCACTGTCTTAGAGGATACCAGGAGCTGGGTATAAATTCATATAATTGCTATGTGAGCTGAGGCAAGTCACTTAACCTCTCAGAACTTCTTTACTCATTTTTTTTTCTTTCCTTAATGAACAGATTTTTTCTGTGTTGCCCAGGCTGACTCTGATCTCCAGGGCTCAAGCAATCCTCCTGCCTCAGCTTCTTGAGTAGCTGGGAGGACAGACATATCACTCCAAGATCTCTTTCCTCATTTGTGAAATGAAAATAATATATCTACCATGCACAAATATGGGAACTAAATGAGATAAAATAGGTAAAACCCTCTGTGGATCTTCAATAAATATTGATTCTTTTCTGCTATTTATTAATTATGATCTTTTGTTTTAGAGCTGGAATTGAACTCAGGACCTTGCACATCCTGTTAAAGTGCTCTGCTACTGAGCTACCTTCCCAGCCCTGTTATTTTAAAATCTGTTTGTGATGTTTGCCATAGCAGCTAGCACAAGAGCATAAGCTCATTGCTGCATGAAATTAAAAAATAATACAAACCCTGCCTATTAGACTGATGAGAATGAGTAAGGCTACATATAGCATGAAAGTGATCCAACAATAATATCACATGCAGCAATAATATCCAGAGAGGACAGAACTAGTAACAGGCCCTCTGGATTACAGTTGGCCAGGAACATAATAATGAATAGTGTGATGATCACATCAGGCATTGACTGAATCTTGTACTGTGTACTAGGCATCTCATTTAACACTTAACAAGGACCTTTCATAAGCAACATTATTGCCTTATTTTATGCACATTTTGTGTAGAGATACAAAGAGATGAAATGACTTCCCCTAACAAGGAAGAGGCAAGCTCAAACTTCAACCCTGGGTATATACGGCTTCAAATTCCGAAGCTTTTAACTACTCTGCTCCAAATTGACATGAACATGACATTCCTCTTTCGGAACCAGAGTTCAAGTTGGTGGAGACACTTGTACCTACAGAGCCTGAAACTGAATGATAAGATAGAGCTCCTTTTATTGCTTTGTGGGCTCTTGTCAAATCTTTAAATTCTCAAGAATTTTCTTTTTTTTTAAATCACAGGGCAAGATCCCAGAAAAGGAAAATGGGTTTATGTCTGCCAAACCAAAAGTAGCTATTCAAAACAGCCCAAAGCAATTTCATCCTTCTCTAAAGGGACACTCCATTGTGAAGTCTTCCAAATGCTGCTTGAGTTTCAGTTGTTGACAATTAAGATAAAATGAGAAGACTTCTGTTCCCTGTATTGAGAGCCAAATGTCATTGTCTTTGTTTTTAAAGCACTACTGACATCTCCCCACGGGCTGAAAATTCTGTGCACTGTTGAGGTATCAGAGAAATGCCTGTATCACCCCTGACAAACATTATCTCCCTGGGGACCTGGCATCCTCATCTCCATTCTGTATCCCAGCCAGGGCATGGGGCCCTCGACTCTCCACCACAGTCTCACAGCACAGGAGAGTCAGTTGGGCTGCTGGAAACACCCCAAGGTGCACTCTGATGGTTTTAATAACCTTGTCCATTCCCCACTTAAGAGTCAGCCACTATTGCTCAAGCCTTTTCAAGCCAGCTCAAAATTCAACCTTGGCAAGGATTCTACCCTTGTTGGACACTTCCCCTGGCCTTTCAAACTTAGAAAAGGGAATTGAGACCCGCTGGGAATGCCAGCCTCTCCTTGCCCTCCTCCTAGACTCTCTGTAAAATCTGCCCTGGCTCTAGGCTAATTGGGCCTTTTTATCATACAATGGCATCAGGAGAAACTAAAGGTGAATGCTTACATCAGCCTCCAGATGCCTGTCTCTGAAAGTTTGGAGGATCTGTGGAAATCAGAGAATAACTCACCGAGGCCCACAGTATTTGCTTGCACAAATGCCCCAGGTGTGGTTTTGAATCCTATGTCCAACAAAAATAAAATGATTCCTCCTCATATACTTCATGGACAAATTGCAAAATAAAACAGATATGGGAAGTTGCAGACACCCCCTCCTCTGCTCTCTTCCTTGTCTGAGTGGCAGATGACAGCTCAACTTTCTAACCCAGTTCATTCTAGATGTCACCCTTCCTTCCAGAGCTTTTCACAGAGCCACACTCAGCAGGGCACAATGCTCTCTCCTCTGTGCTCCATGCACAGATGCAAACCAAGACTCGGGGTTATTAGAGCTTGTCAGTAACTGCCCATAACAAAGCCCCTGGGCACAAGATTGGGCCAGAGAAATCCTGCTGCGGAGGACAGCACCATTGGAGGTGTGGTCCATGAACCATAATAATACCAGCTCACCATGAGGGAGGCGCAGAAACCAAATCAGCATTTAGAAGTCCCCATAGTTATTTGAAAGTACAGGGACATTTTACAGAAGTGTCACATTAATTGGAACCTTAAAAAAATTTTTTTTTAAAACTCAGCATTTGAGAAGCTGGATATATAAATGATACATTGGTAAGAAGAAAGGAATGAAAGAGGGAGAAAGAAAGGAAGGGAGGGAGAGAGGAGGAAGTAAAGGCAGTAGGAAAAAGAGATTAAATAATAAATTTGTGTAATGATTCATAATATGCAAAGTATTTTTACATGTATTACATCACCCAGTCCTTACCTCTGTCACCCAAGATCTCCCTTTTCCTCCTCAGACACTCCAAGCACATCTGTCCACTTCTCTTTTCCTTGTTCTCTTCTTTCTCTGGGGTGTGCGTCTGTCCACTGGTTCACTCTTAGTATGATGGTAGTTCACTGGTCACCTCCTCAGGAAACCTTCTCTGGCCCACTAATCTAGAATATGCTCCCTCCCACCCCCCACACCATCCTCCGTCACATACCGTACCTGTTTTCCCTCTATGGAAGATAAAGCAATCTGAAGCTATCTAAGTCATGCATTTTCTTCTTGTTTAGGACCAGTATCACCACTGGACCATAAGATCGTTAAGAAATGGCATGCAGTATGTCTTGCTCACCTCATAACTCCCACAGTTAGAATAGTACCCTGCACAGGGATGATTAGGTAAATGGATGATTTAATGTGTGAATGAATAATGTAGGTATTTTTGTTTCTGCTTAACATGCAAAAAGACAGAGAGAAAGAGAAAGAGAGAGAGAGAGAGAGAGAGTTTTAGGACTTTGCCCAAAAGAATCTTAGCATCTTTTCCAATGATACACAGCTCCTCAGTAGACCCAGGGCCCCAAATAAGACTCTCCTTCCACCTTATAACATTGTGAGATATTGAAGTTTCTGGGGAAAGACTTACAGAATCTTGTGAGATACAGTAAGAAAATTCACAGAGGAGCATGTAGCTACAGTCAGCTTCCTCAGTTCTAAATCAGGATCCCTTTGGAACTAAAGAAGAAACCACAGAAGCCCAGGATATTGAATAAGGGGTCTGCTTCTAGCTGAGGTGACATCTAACCCCTCATCTACCCCCTTCTCCCCCAGGTCCAAACAATCCTTTAAGGTCCTTCGTCATTGTTGTTAAAAAAAAAAAAAAGTGGCAAATAAAAAGCTTTGGAGCCAGGCACACCTGAGTCCAAATCCTAATTATTTTTTCCTCCTTACTTCTACATCTCTCCCCTACGCAGTTTCTTCATCCCCCTATGTAAGTTCACTTTTTGTTACTATAATGAAATACCTAAGGCAGGGTAACTTTATTTTTGGAAAGATTTATTTAATTCATAGCTGGGGAGGCTGAAAGTCCAAATGGCATGGTGCAGACTCTAGTGAGGGCCCCTTTTGGTGCACCACCTCAGGGTGGGTGTCAATGGTGGGAACACATGTAGGGACAAGAGATCACATGACAAAATGAAAGCTGAGGCTATGGTCCTATGGTCCTTTGCTAGAACTCTCCTCCAATTGACCTAAGGACCTCCCACTTGGCCCCACCTCCTAAAGGTCCCACCACCTCTATACCATTACTACACTGAGAGCCAAGTTCTCAACATGTGAACGCTGGGGTACAAACCATATCCATACCATAGCACCCCCTTTACAAAGTGTGCATAATGATTAAAAAGAATGACACAGGCAAAGTGCCCTCCAGGGGCATTCAACCAATACAAATTTCCCTTCTTCCTGCTTTAACATCAGTTTATTATGCTGGTGCCAAGTGGAATGGAGAGTGAGTACAGAATGAATGTGGATTTAAACCTACTCAGTTTTTCACTGTACCTCAAGGCTCTTTAGTTAACCCTAACTTGTGAATGAGACCTTCAGATTTACACCCACAACTAAATAATGTTTTAGCCAGTCTGTCGCCTCATATACCGCTTCACTGCTCAGAAAATTACTATTGGGTGGACCCTTATTTGCATAAAGGAGTTCATAGCTTCTTCCAGTGCTGAAATGCAGCCATATGAGGAAATGGTATTCTTGAAAACTGAAATCTCCACCTTACTTCTGCTTTTGTCTTCTAGTAGCTTCATTAGTGGAAAAACTGAGTGTTTCAGACAGAAAGACAAAGGTTCAAATCCCAGGCCTGCTGTAGTTACCTGATATGTCTAAACCTCAGTTTCCAGGTGGTAAGATGAGCCTAGTACTTGGTACCTGGAAGCCTTCTGGTGAGCCAGGAGATGATATAATGCAAGTTGTGGAAAGTGCTCAATGAACAGGAGCTTGAATTCCTCCCCCAAATACTGG
>JAJEJO010001514.1:246547-270628 GCA_020662805.1 Glaucomys volans
AGCCCCAGGAACAATGAAATTCTTAATAATACTGGTGTAGCAGGACTCCTAAGCCACACCAAGGTTCCTCTCTCTCCTTGCCTCTTCCCCACCACCATTTCCTCCAGTTCTTCTTCCTCTACCCTCTCCCTTCTTCTTTTCTTTCCTTCCCTTCTTTTTTCTTTCTTTCCTTTTAAAATTTTGTCTTCTTCCTTCAGTTCTGAGAGACTTACAAAATTAAAGGATCAGTAAAAAATAATGCAGAACATAAGCTTATTAGGGAAAGTTTTTATTTTGTTTGAAATCTAAGCTTCTACAAAATCGCACACACGAATTTATTTTCTTTTTCCTCCCTTTATGAGAAAAAGACTAATAGCAAGCTGATGTGCTAAATTTAATTTTTGAAACAAATTGATATTGGGGGAAATACAAGTCAATGCAAATTCAATGTTTGTCTATCTATCCACCTAATTCTGCATAATTAAATAAATCCTTCCCAAGCATCTAGCATTTACTATGCCTTTCTCTCCTCCTCTCTACCCCAGATCAATTTCGCTACAAATTTATTTCACTTCAGCCCCCACTGGGACTTCAGTACTACTTGGAGTCTTTCTACATTTCTCTGGTCAGCAGTTCTCACCCTTTCTCTGCACAGGAAAATGCAAACCTTCATGCTCATCAGAGCTTCTATCTTATCACCACATTCTACTCAGGAAAGCCCCCCACCTCCTCCTTCACATGGAAATAGGAAACATAAAGGAAGAAAATAGGAATTAGGAAACAGAAGAGCCCCTTCACCCATCTACTTCCAAGTTAACCTGTGTGACATCTGTTACAGTTCAGAGATGAGATATCCCCCCAAAGCTGTGAGACAATGCAAGATAGTTCAGAGGTGAAATGATTGGATTATGAAATTACTCCACTGATATAGATTAACTGGGCAATAATCATAGGCAGGTAGGGTATGGCCAAAGAAGATAGGTCACTGGGGGCAAGCCTTTGAGATATATATTTTATCCCTGGTGAATGGAGTTCTCGTTCTCTCTCTCTCTCTCTCTCTCTCTCTCTCTCTCTCCTTCTCTAAAAAATGAAATATCAAATAAGTGTATGCACCATGATGTTCTGCCTCACCTACATCACAGAGCAATGCAGTCAGTGATCCGTGTACTGAAACCTCTTAAAGGATGAGCCCCAAATAAACATTTCCTCCTCTAAAACTGCTCTTGTGAGGTATTTTGGTCCTAGAAGCTGACTGACACAGGATCCCACTGATACTACCCTGTGATAATGTTGATAGTGGAATACTATGGATCCATTCCATTCCATGCCAGTTGCTCAGAAAACTATCCTGTAGATCAGTCCTCCACTCTTTAACTTATCTTTCTCTCCCAGTTCTTCCTCATCAGTATTTAAATATACTTCAGGTTATTCCATCTTGAAAACAGACAGACAAAATCCCTCTTCTGCTGGGTTGGACTTTCTGATTCTCTCTTTCCTTTTCTTCCACATCGTGTCCTCATTCATGGGAAGTAGCCCTATACTCATTTCCCCTCTCTCCTCTCTATTAAGGAGAGAATTTTAGATTAAAGCAGCCTCAAGTCAGAATAATTCTTTCCCCACCTGATTTATGTGATTGTGGGCATAGTATCTAACTTATCTGCATCTCAGTTTTCTCAAGAAAAAAAATGGAGTAAATATTAATTATACTTTATGTTGCTCTGAATACAAAATATAAAAATATTGGAAATGAGCTTAGCACAGTGCTGGGCACATAGCTAGTTCTCAAAATTGTAGCTGTTATTTCATTTAGTTCCTAAATTTTTATAATCTGGCTTCTTCTCCTGCCATTCCATTATCATTTCTCTTTCCTAAAATTTCCTTATTGCTAAATTCAAGCAAAAATGATTTTTCAGGATTATCACACTTGATCCCTTTGGGACACTTGATGACATTTCCTCTTTATAATCTCTCATTCACTTCTTCTTAGTCTCCTGCTTCTTACATTCCAAGGCCTGCACATACCTGTAGATAACCCCTCGAGTTTCATCTTTCACTGGCTGTTTACTCTGCTCACATTTTCTTGGCAATCTCACCTACTTGTGTATTCTACAAACTGGCAGTGACCAAATCTATGCCTGCAGTTCAGAACTTTCTCCCACATCCCAGATTCAAAGATATGAATGCCTGAAGGGCTTCTCTACAAAGATGACTCACAGGCACTTCAAACTGTCCCAAGCAGACATAGTCATCTTCCCCCATCTTCCTGTATGAATTGTTGTTCACCCACCTGCCGTTCCAGAAATCTCAACAACACCTGTCTCCAACCCCAATTCTACCTCCTATGTGTGCCCCAATCCAATGGCCTATGTGCCATAGCAGCTCACCATCATCCCCAGTCTTACTGTCACGAATTTCCAAGTGAGAGATGTATTGCCTCCCTTCTCTACTCTATTACCAGAATGAGCGTTATTTATCTATCTCATTTGAATCCAACTTTGGAAAATACAGAAAAACACAAAGAAAGATAAAATAGACATCCATATTCCTAATACCCAGAATTAGTAGTGATGTGACTGAAACTAAAATCTTACCATATCACTGGTCTGTAAAATACTCAATAGTTCCTCCTGTCCTAAGGATTATTTTCAAACCCAGTTGCAAGGTTGACATAACTCTAGGATTTCTAGGCTCTTGTCACCACATCTTCCCACTAGGAAGGTCTGAAATTCAGATCAGATCAAATTACTTGTGTTTCCCCCAAAATGTCACTATCCCTCTCCCCTCAAGGCCTTTCTCTCTTTGAGGAAGAGGGCACAGAAGGAGAGAAATGTCCCAAGTACAAAAGTCAACAGGAATAAACACTAGAAGGTATTGGCAATCAGCCCATAGAAGTGATGCTCACAGCAACAACTTAGAATATGTGAGAACATCGTAAAACTGTAGAATTGCTTGGGAATTTATTTAAATCCAGCCTCCCCTGGTGTCCACACCTGGATTTATCCATCATGCCTTCAAAAAACCTTTACTTGAAAGGTAGTAAAGTACATACACTGTATGTTTTGCATCTTATGGCTTTTTTAATATACTCTAAAGAGAGCGTATAATATGTGGAGATGGACAATTATAATTCTCTAAAGCTCCTGGAAGGCAGAACTCTTTCCCCTGACATCCCTTTCCAGGAGCAGAGGTGATCTTTGAATGGAAAAGAAAAGAAGGTCACTAACTTCAATTAAGCACTTCTTGTCATGAAGACAGAGGAAACATCCAAAGGTTTCTGGCAATTCCTTTGTTTTATGGAGGTAGTTAAAAGGAAACCAAGAAGGAAGAGAAATCTTTCCGGTTCTTGTGACAGGCCTCACAAATTTTCTTATTTTAAGGAAACACTAGTATTTCCTTTGCTACCCCGTTAGGGTAAATAACGCCTAGAAAATGGCGCAGTCATTGTAAACCAGAATCCTCTTATTTCAGTCCTATTGAGGTCAGTCTTCAATGCTACCTGTATCATCATATACCTGTTTGGATTGGTAGAATATTAGTGAAGTACCAGTATGTTTTGCACTCACAACACCAGAATTATTTATGAAACAGGTAGCTGGTATGGAGGAAAATGGATTGTACAAATAAGCTGCCTAATTCACAAGGTTGTAATGGAAATTGCTCCAATTTCTGTGGATGGTTTAAGATGGAAGCTTTGTTGTTTTTCTCAGAACTCAATAGTTGTTAACTGATCACACTTCTGCTTTTCCAGTGATTTTTTCAACATGTGAGAAGAGAACCAAAGGGAATTACGGTTAACTTAAAAAATAAGAAGGATGAAGAGAAAGGAAAGAAAATCTGTGGGTGAGTTCTGCATGTGGTAGCTGGGTTTTTTGTTGGGGATTTATTTTTCCCCATTCCAGATGAGAACATTTATTCTGGAACATAATTGACTTTCCAGTAGAGTGAAACATTTTCAAAGTGTCACAGTTCCAATTATGTGAAAAGTATATTTCCTTTTAGAATAGGTGCTTTGGAAAAAATTAAACTTGTGTCAAGATGGATATTTTAATTTGTAATGGGAAGTTAACCCAGATGTCTATAATTAGGACTCTAAACTATCCTTTATTTTATTATTTAGAACTTTATAGCATTATATACACACACACTCAAATTTTTCAACCCTACAAGCATGCTTTTGAGCAGATGTGCTTGAAAGTGTCAATACCATCTAAGTGATGCTCTGAACTGCATGGTAAGGCCAACAGAAGATTGATTAAAATGTATATTACTAGTGGGAGTTTGGGGGAAACTTAACTTCTGTATGATACAGTTCATGTTATACATTAAGGACTCATGTGAACATGTGGCATGTGTCCACACACAGAGAGACACATAGAACATTACAAAAGTGCAGTAGGGAGAAGCACAGAAGTGAATCAAAGCATTGTGAGCTCATCTTTGTCTCTAGAAACATCACCCATTGGAAGGGTCAAGCCAGTATCTTAAATAATTATAGTGATACCATTTGTTTATGGTATGCCAACTACCATGGCTAGTCTTCTCTAAGAATGATCTCATGTGACTCTCCCAACAGTCATATTTCATAAATTGTCATGTCCCTATTTTACAGATAAGAAAACAAAGACAAGCTTCATCACCAAACTATCACATGACCTTGGGAAAAGCAGAAAGGTCATTTCTGTCTAAATTGTACATGTTTCATGGAGGCATGCTTCCCAACTTCAGCAGGAATCAAATTGGGTTTTCTGTGAGAACTGGTAGTCTATTCCAAGAAATTTATAATTGAGATTCAGAGAAGAGCATTCTTTGCATTTATTTATATTCTTTCTTTCACACTAGTATGCATTGGGAAGATACATATTGGGAAGGAGGATACAGTACAAAGGATAAGAGGTGTTAGAGCTGGACAAGACAGGGAGGACAAAAGACTGGAGAAGCAATCAGGTCCAAATCAAGAAAATTTCATGCACCACCTTCAGAGAGTTGGGCTTTATCCAAAGGGTGATGAATCACCTTTGAAAGACTTTTGTTAATAACCACTTGTTGGAACTCTATTTCTCTTTCCAAGATTGAGGATAGTTTTGCCTCTATCTCCTGCATCTAAAATCTTCTAGAAATTTTTTTGCCTCATTCCATGTTTAAAATCCTAAAACATTTCTCCTGTAGCAAACTTTAATTATTCTAGAAAAATAAATTCCTAACATTCATGGACTTTCCCGCCCAGGGAGCAGGCTCAGCCCTCTCTACTCTTCATTGCTGCAGTGTTCCCTGTCTCCTTGCTCTGAGCACACAATCCTGATTTATGTGGAGCAAGGAGGAAAGATGACCACCACTCAGTATCTGTAGAATGAACCCACATAACTGATCTACCCCTACAATGCACTTCTCCCCTAAAACATGCCCTCTTTTACTTTTAGCTGTCTTTTCTTGAAGCAAGAGCTTTTATCTAACTGGAAACAGTTGAGTGGGATTATTTCCTAGCAGACATCACTAATACTAGGTTAAATTTGAAGTAGTTCTGTCTTTTAAAGTTTGAAAATATGTTATGCCCAAATACATTCTTTAATGTATAGAAAGTTCCTTTTTAAAAACTTAACTGTAATGTGTGTTCTCCTTTGTTGGTCAGCTTTCTACTAGGGTAACAAAATACCTGAAATAATAAAGTTTAAAAGAAGAAAGACTTGTTTAGGCTCACATTTTTAAAGGTTTCTTCCATACTCAGTTGGCCCCATAGCTTTGGGCTGTGATGGGGCAGGATATCATGGAAGAAGTGTCTGTCTGAGAAAGCTACTTGCCTCATGGCAGTTTGGAAACAAGGAGGTGCCAATATCACCTCCAAGGGTGTTCTCCTTATGACCTAACTTCCTCTTACTAGACTTGATTCTTAAAGTTTCTAACACCTCCCAATAGTGCCACAGGCTGACACCCAAGCTTTTAACACATGGGGCTCTGGGACACTTACCCAAACTGCAGCATCTCTGTAAATGTTTCTTTTTCTGGACAAAGAGAAGTGAACAATGCTTCTTGTTTGAGACAATCCAAAATACGCACTCACACACACACACACATTTCTTCATTCAAAGATTGAAGGGGAATGGAGAAACCTATACAAAAAGAGTAACAGAATGGCTGAACAAATAATATTCCAAATAGTTCCAGTATGGCCCAGGAGGGAATTTCCACTAGCATATGCTACAGTTTGCCAAAGGCAGATGAGAGCTTCTAATTCAGAACATACGCTGGGCCTCCACCTATAAAAAATTCTACAAGCAACAGCATGCCCAGGCTAGAATAACAATGTATGTATTATGGCTGAAAACATTCTATAGCTCAACAGATGGCTCTCTTCTGGGGTTTAAGACAGGCAGGCATTGGGCAATAACCTGACAAGAGTGAAATACTGACCCAGGGAGAAGAAAATCAGAGCTCAGGGAGATGGCAGATCTTTTGAGAAGTACACCATTTTCTGGGTGTGCCCTGCTGGAAGCTCTCCCAGAATACAACAATAAAGCAATTGCTTTGTTTCAGAAGCATGTCAAGGAATTCATAAAATAAGAACCACTGGTGCAAGTGAAATTCCACGAATTTTTTCTGTGACACTGAAATCTTTAGATTTTATTTGTCTCTGCATTCAGAAGTTGAACATCTTGATTACAACTTGAAGTTTGTCCCTCTGGCAAATTCCAGTCCAAATTTCTTGTTTGCCCAGTGTGGATTCTCTTCTTTACTAGGAGGAAAAATAAACCATGGCCATTAACTGATAATGAGCTCTGCCTGGTCCTTTCAATAGCCTTGACCATCCATCAAGACAGGCACCATCTCAGTTCAAAATCAGGACTTCCCTGCTACCCTCCAGTCTAGTAATATCCAAAACTTGACTTAATATTCTCCCTCCAAAACACAATCCTCCTTTTATTTCCACAAATGGATAAATGACTCCACAATCTACCTTCTACTGTCCAATCCAGAAATCTAAATGTCAAATCTACTTCCTCCCTCTCCCCTACTTCTTGTGTCAATAACCATCCCTGTCACTCTGATAACCTAAATCACCTTCAGTCCATCTCTTTCTCTCAGCTCCACTCTTACCTCCTAGACTAGCTCCCAACATAGCTCAGATTGCATTTCTCTTCCCTAAAGCCCTTGCAGTGGTTTTCCATGTTTTAGGGATAAAGTGCAAAGTCCTTACCACAACTTAGGAGGCCCTTCAAGTTATGCTCTTGCTTTTATCTGAATCCTCATCCCTCACCTCACCCCAGCTAGCACTCCATGCTCCAGTGAATCTGAACACCATGTGGCTTCCCCCAAAGCAATGAGTCTTCATTTTCCGCTGGACATTTATACCTACTGTTCTCTTTGGCTAAAACAACATCTTCTACCCAACTCCTACTTGTTCTTGAAACTCACATTGGCTTTATGTACCAACAGGAAGCCTCCCTTTTCTCCCAAGTCCCCCGTTAGGCATTGTCCTTACATCTGTTCATAAGTTTCTTTCAAGCCATAAGACTTCTGCTACCATTTTGGTGTCTGGGTCCTGTGAATATTATATTCTAAGATTTAAAACCTGGAACATACTCAATATTTAGTATTTTTGAATAAATAATACTTCTTGAATGATTGAATTATGTACTGAATTAATAAATAATACTCCTGATTATTGGAGCGGTTAATCGCACAACACTCTGCTTCTCCACCACTACCTGCTCACTCATTCCTTGTCACTTACTGACTTTTGTACTGATCTGGTCCTCTTCTTACCAACCTTGTCCCTAGAACCCTCTGGACTTGGTGTATGTGTGTGATATACTTTCTCTCTGACCCTTGGCATTCCCACAGTGTCTCTGATTTGGCCTACACTTATACACCTCTAACCTTCTATGTGTAGGGCCAGTCCAATAGAATCAGTTTTGGGCCCCTTTCAATTGACTCATATGTGAGCCTTTCAACACTTTTGCCCAACCCCACTCATGGAGTGACAACTCAGGCATTTTAATAAACAACCTTGGTACTTGAAAAAACTATACAATTTTTGTCTCCTTCAGATATTGAGGCAGGACATACACAGCTTTGTGGCAGGTATGTTCTCTCATGAGCCAAGAATGAAGGTTAAAGCAGAGCTATCTGCTAACCTTTGACCACAGGCGCCTCTAGCTACCACTGCCATGGCATCACAAGCCCATTCCTTGTCTTCATGTTGGATAGTCCCATGGAGTCATCACAGAGCTACAGGTACCTACGTGCTATGGTTTTGATATGTAGGGTCCCTCCAAAGCTTCTGTGTTTCTGCAGGAATATTCAGAGATGAAATGATTGACTTGTGAGAGCTGTAACCTGATCAGTCCATCCTAGTTTGAATGGACTGGGTGGTAACAGTCCATTCAAATCTGCGTATACAGATGGGGCATTGGTTCAGGAGGTAAGTCACTGGGTTTATACCCTGGAAGGGCTATTCTTCCTGAGGTCTCTTCCCTCCCACTGCCTCTCTGCTTCCTGACCCCACCATAAGCTGAGCAGCTTCCCTCATCCTGGCTCTTCCCCTGTGATGTCCTGTCTTATATTGAACCCAGAGCAAAGGAATCAGCCATCCATAGACTGAGACCTCTGAAATCACAAACCCTAAATAAGCTCTCCCTCTCTAAGTGGTTCTTGTCATATATTTTGGTTACAGCAATGCAAAACCTGACTAAAACACTAAAATCTTGAGCAAGCTTTTCCTGTAAACCAAACATTGTAGAATACACCAGTATTAAAGGTCATGCTGTCCCTACAGAGAGGACTCTGTCATCTTCTTGGCTACTCTGCAGAGAAAGCTCAGCAGTAGCACCCACCATCTTGCTTGATGCCAGAAGTCACAGGCCAACTCTGTTAGGACACTGAAGCTAAGAACCTCCCACTCTCAGCGAGTGCGATGGCACACACCCGTAATCCCAGCAGCTTGGGAGGCTGAGACAGGAGGATCTCAAGTTCAAAGCTGGCCTCTGTAAAAGTGAGGCGCTAAGCAACTCAGTGAGACCCTGTCTGTAAATAAAATACAAAATAGAGCTGGGGATGTACAGCTCTGTGGTAGAGTGCCTCTGAGTTCAATCCCCAGTAACCGCCCCCCCCCCCCCCCCCCAAAAAAACAACTACCCAGGATATTCTCACTCAATATTTAAACTCAAAGTTCTAACGCTAGCCCTGAGTCCTCTCCCATTCCCATTCTCCAGGCACCATTCTCTGCCACTTCACTATAACTTTTTCCATTGACACTGGTCTTGATTTCTGCCACTCAGATTTTGGTGCTGAAATCCTAGTCTTGATCCTCCTCTGCTGCGAGACATCCAACACATGGCTTCCTACTATGACTGACCAGCCCATTCTCCAGCATAAGATTACAACTCCACGGTATCTATCCAATCAAAGTCCCTTTGGAAGGAGAAGGGGGATAATAGAGTCAAAGAAATAGCCACTTAGCATTCCCAAGTGGACAGTATTCTTTTTATACAGACTCTTTACAGACACCATTTTACCCTGGGCTTCTGTGGATTGAAGCCCAAAGCTAGCATTGGAGGCCAGCTATGTTTTAATTGACTGATAGGATAAATTAGGTGGATTTTGAAGAGCATTCTCTCTCCTATTTATGCCACCTCCAGATGACCTGTGTCCTTCTTTAAGACATTTTTAATCTGAAAAGTACAAAATTCTTAATACACACAAAGTGGAACTGAGAATACCACATCAGACATCACAGAAGCAGGGGTCAGCATTTAAGGATGTAGTTGGAACTTTGATCTCAAAAGCTATTAAAAGTCTTCTTTTTTCCAATCCCCTCACCTGCCCATCTGATTTCTTTTAAATGAAGATGCAAGAGCTCAAGGAGAAGAGGGTGCAAAAAATAGAATGCCATTTTTTTTCTCTCCACTGTCTCACAGATAATGATGTGGGAGCATCAGCTGGTATAGATAACCGGTGTAAATTAAAAGCTTAACTGGAAGCCTATGAAAGGCCATCTCCTCTCCCTCTGGTCTACTCCCATTCTCACACAATGCACTTGAAAGAACTTGAGAGAAGGCCAAAAAAATAAAGAATCTCTAGAAAACTCAATTGCTATAACCAATTGGCCAGTGAAATGTCCTTTGTTAAGTCTCAAGCCTTTGATTAGCAAGTTTCACTTAAATAGATTTCTCTTCTCCCTCTTTAAGCTGAGCTGCAACAAGCAAGGTCTTTGTTTGGTAATGTAGATCACAGAGAGTCTAGAAAGTCCAAGACAGAAGTTAAGACATTTTAGAAATGATCTGAGAGGCAGTACTTCCACCCCAATAGTGTCCAGGCTATGACTGACTTCAGGGGAAATCTAAACCACAAAACCCACAAAACAAGTTCGGATGTTCAGAAGGATTTACTTAGTAAATTTTGAACTTGATGATAAGTCAGAAAAATCAGGCCACAAATCAACCACTTATTCTGCTTAAAAGCAACCCAAAGTATCATGTCACTTGATTTAGCTGCTCTGTACAAACCTCCGCCCAAATCCATCCTCAGAGGGGACAGGAAGCCATAGACCCATTTCCGCCTATCACAGATGCATACCTGACTTGAGACAGGCACTCAAGAGCCTCCTTCATAGAAAGTTGTATGCAGATGCCAACATTGTAGTTATTGAGCCACAAGTACAGGACTTGGAGAATTATGTAAATAAACTAAGGTACCCACTACCTTCTAGAACGGGTGCAGTAATATTACGGGTGCAGAGAGAAATAGAGAAGCATTCAGAGCTTCCTGGTCCCAGTAGTTATAACTCCTGCAAACACCATTAGAGTCCTGAAATGAACAACTTTTCACTTGAGCTTTCTTAAGGTACTTCTGTTGCTTGCCATCAATAGATGCCTGATCATGTTACATGTCCTCTACTTGTTCCTTTATTGTGATTTGCATTTTCCCGGGCTATTATTGTGCAATTATCCTGTATTTCAACAAAAATCCAATTTTTTTCCAAATGCTCCAGGCTTCCAGTCATTTTGTGACCATGGGTTTTTATTACATAAATTACAAGTCTAGAAATAGCATCCCCAGTTTTCAAGAGTCTGTAACACAACGGAGTTTAAATCAGATCTTTTTGCAGTAAAAGAAGCAGAAAAGAAATCCTATGAATCCACAGAGAGTGAAATTGATGTCAAAGGCCCCTCACAACTATTCTTTATCCTCCACACCCTTCTCAATTTTCTGAACTCTTTGGTGATTTGATTTGATTTTTTTATGTTTGACAAGCAGTTGGGGAGCTAAGTTACTGGATATTGGAAATGGGATGTGGCAGTCGGCTGGAATCTTTGACGTCAAAATGATAAAACTGTGAAGAACTCACTTACCTTCTCCTCTTTCCTTTGGGAGGAAAACATTACACATTACACATCTGAGAACATAAATTGTAGAGGATAAGTGACATTTAGGAACATAACCAGAGTAAGGAAATAAGCCCAAGATAATTCTCTACAGGTTTAGTTATTGGGTGTGGGTTTGAAAAAAAAAAAAATCCTATTGCTAAGAACTCATTAGAACCCACTGGAATCTATCAGTACAAGTTTCATTACATAGGAGTCAGGGACTGGTGATGTGGCTCAGTGGTAGAGCGCTTATCTAGCATGCAGAAAGCCCTGGGTTCAATCCCCAGTACCAAAAGAAAAAAAAATTAATTCATAACACAGGATTCTCTTACGAAGGATATTTGCAGAAATGAGAAATTTTCTTGTGTGATAGGTTGCTGTTGTGGAATGGGAGGTCTTCATCACTTTTCCAAGAACTTACACGTGTACTCAAACAAACTTAAGCCAGACCATCCTCCTGAGCATTCAGCACAGTCCACCAACTTGCATGGACTTTGCCATAGGAAGTGGGCTGTGGAAACAGTAACAGGATGTTAGATGGGGCTTTTCCTAGGGTTGCCAGACAAAATACAGTATGCTCAGTAGAGCTGAATTTCAGATAAACAACGTATGTTGCACAGGACATACTTACACTGAAGAAAAACACTATTGCTAAATCTGGCAATTTCAACTTCTCCTCTTCTCTAAAAAATTCAGTTGAAGCTCCCAAGCTTAAAACACTGGGTTACAAACACCCAACTACCTATAAAATGAGCTGTGAGCATTCTTGCCTTCAGCTTACGTTCTGCTGCAGGCTTTGTCCTTGGGGTTCCTTCATTCTCCATTTACTTAATATATTCCTGCCAAACTCATCTTTATAAGATTCCACTTTCACATCTGTTATCTGCTATCACCTGCAAGCCCTTCAGGGCAGGGCCAGTCCCTATTTTCCCTGTTTCTGCAGAACCTTGAGATCACATAGAAGATGCCCAACGAATGTTCACCAAGGTCAGATTTTGCCTGCAGCCTCCTACCTAGATTCTGGACTTTTCTTTCTAGCTTTTGAGAGCTATCGTAATCAATTCTCAGCTGGAAATCCTTATTGTTTATTTCTTCTCAACAAGAGCCTCCACCTTGATGAAGCTTATCTTCTTGTTGTTTCCCAGGCAAGTTCTGCTCCTTCTGCCTCTCTGCCCACACTACTATAGAGCTCATCCAAATGCCTCGTGGCTGTTCCCTGAATTTGCACAAACTTTCCTTAAGTTCCACTGCAAGTACCTCCCTCTTCAGGAAGACCTCTTGAGTTATTTCACCATACACCACCTCTGTATCTCTGGTCCTTGGAATTTCCACAATAGAAGTTCGGATGGAGCACCAAGTTTCACCTTCAATGATTTGCTGCTTGGTCCTTTAGTTAGTTCAAATATCCCAGTTCTGGGGTCCTTGAAATCAAAGACTAACAATTGTCTCTTATCTGCTCCACTAGCCTAAAGCCTGCTCAGTGGACCTTCCCTAAAGAAAGGTCTTTGATATTATTTCCATTCTTTCTACACCTTCTATTAAATCAGAGCATATCCATGATTTGAAACCCCCAAGAGCAGCTAAGGAACAAGATCTTGGAGGCATTGCTCAGCTTTTCAACTCTTACCCAACCTAACACCCATTTTCTTTAATTTAGAAAAAGCTGTCAAAGACTGGTATCCGGATTGCCGTTCCTGGATGGTTTTCCAGACACTGAACCCAATGTGCTGAAGATAATTCTTAAAAATTCTACCTTTGTGAAAACAAAACTTGGCAAATTGTTTGGGGAAAGGGATAGAAGCATGGAGTTTTAATCTCTGCCCTTCCACAAATTTTTATCAATCCAACAAATTTTTTAAATTTTGTCTCATTTTGATATGCATTTCTCTTATTATGAGAGGTTGAGCATTTTCAGGTTTACCAGACATTTTTATTTCTTCTTCTTTCATTGACCATTTCATTGATAACATATTCAGCTGCATGCTCTGGTTTGGGTTCAGTTTGAAATCCAAAGCTGAGGTGTAGTTTGGGCGAATAAATAGCTTAGGGGTAGCCATTGATGTAATGGTGTTGGATAAGGCAGACCAGGGAGTGTGTAGGTGTGACAACTCAACTGGGCTTGTCAAAAAACATGGATTTCCATAGTTAATTTTTCAGAATTATCCATTTAGCAATGGCCAAGTGAACCAGAAATGAGCAATACGAAACCTCATCTTAAGCCCTCTGCTCACATTTGATGTTATAGGATTTTGTTGGGATAAACTAAATCATGTTTCCAAGAATCAAACATATTGGTAAGTGGGAAATTTCCAGAAGGCAATATCAATAAAGCTGTGTCTGCCACTCCAATTTGACACTGTGAGATAGAGACAAATCTGGCGAGGGATAGTGGCTGCGTTGGGTTCTGGATAGAGCTGATAGTGGTCCAAAATAATGAAATTGCAGCATCTGCTCTGACTGGGTATAAATTGTTTAGAGCAATTTCTCTGGTTACTCGGGCCAAAGTCAGCATTACCCACTGCAGATTGGAGAGTCTGAAATGTTGACATGGAGTTCAACTTTAAGTAAAACAAGGCATGTTGCTCTAAGTCAAATAGCTACTAGATTAGCTGTAAGGAAATAATTTTTAGGGATGCTGAAGGTTCAGGATATACTGTTAGCCACTTGACTCTGGCAGAATACTCCAAGGGTGTGAGACCGGCCGGGCACAGTGCTTGACTGATGTAGGGACTTTGAATACTTTGCCAAGAACTGCTGAAAAAAACAGGACTCTCAAAACAGGAGTGACCATGTTTTATCTCTGCACGTTCCAGGAATCATGAAAGCTCTGTTTGTTCCTCCACCCATCAAGAGAGAAGATCAAGCAAAGATAATAAAACTCCACCATTTCATTCCAGATCTCATTCCAGCTCTGACATCTTAGAATTAAAACAAACCGAGGCGATAGACTATCCAGTGATGCTTTTCTCATTATTAAATTTTGATGGTCAAAATAATAATGAGGTAATAGTGATGGCAACAAGAATCAGCAACTAACAAGGGCTTTCTCTTTGCCAGGAAGTCTGATTAATTTAATGCTGAAACAACTCCAGAAAGTAGGAGTAGGGTGGATCATTCAGGAAGTAACTCATGGCATGGCATAATCTTTCCAGAGATCTTTCTTGTCGCCAGAACTTCCTGAGGATGGGGCCGAGAGCAGCATCCTTGCCACACAGAAGTGACACTCAACTCTAGCCTCAGAAACAATGAACAATTTAAGTCCCATCTTTGGCTTCTTTTTTTTTTATCCTCATTATTTCCTCTTCTCTGGACATAGCTGGATATCTGAGTAGCCATATAAGAGAATAAATTATCCCTATAAGTGAATTCCACTAAATTTGGGAAAAGACCTCTTCCATACTCAATGTTCTTATAAGATTTAAAGAGGAAAAACTGTAACAAAAGATGTGACTTGCCAGTTTGGGTGTCTAGTAAGAAAAATCTGTCCTCATACCCTGGGAACCACTCTGAGAACTTGGACCACTCTGAAGAATCCTTGTTCGTAGAGTTATACTACTCTCAAATAGCCATTTTGTGATTAACTTCTGTTATGAGTGACAAATGGAAAAGGCAATTCTTGAACTTTTCTGCAAAACAATTGCCAAGTTTTGTCTTACCACAATGACTCAGAGAATTAATGTGACATTGCCCTGACCTCAGAGGTCTCCATTCTGTTTTAGAAAGTAAATAAACTGAGACAATTGTTTTTTTTTTTTTTTCTTTTAAGGCAGTGTTCAATACTTTGTTCTGAAACATCATCAATCTGTTTTATATGGTAATAATTTTCTTCACTATTTTCAGTGTCTATTTCATACTGCCAACTTTGCATCTGGGGTCTATGGATCATTCATTAGAAGTTAGAAAATTACACGAAGTTTTTGAAGGTTGCATTGCCTTTTTTCCCTCCTTTATGATCTTTCTTTATCATTTAGGCATGTGATACTATTAAAATAATTGTGATAAAATCATGTCAGTGAGAGATAATTATATGAGAATAAAGTTGTCTGTTTGGAGAGACTTCAATCAAAAGTGTATATGTTAGTCCATTTGTCATTACTATAACAGAATCCTTGAGACAAGCTACTTTATAAAGAAAACATGTTTGTTTTATCTCACAGTGCTGCAGGTACAAAGTTTAGGAGCCTCACCTAGTGATAGCCTACCTGCCGGGCATCTTGAAGTAGTGCAGAGCATCACATAAGAGTCAGGGAGCATACCTGTCTGTGTCTGAATGTCCCTCTCACTTTGCATATAAAGACATCAGGATTCATTCATGGGATTCCACTTAAATCACCTTATCTAATTCTAATTCCATTCTGAAGGTTTCACCTGTAAATGCCATAATGAGATTGTTTCTACCCTCTAAACTAGTATCATGACTTTGGGGATTAAACTCCTCTCATGAGTTCAGGGGAACAAAACGTGTTCAAACTATAACTGAGGACATCAGAAAAAGATCTCATTCACTTAGGAAGCTTTTAGTGACCTGCAAGTAGCTGATCCTGAGATTTTCAGGCCTTTGGATGGAAGAAGCAGAGGTTAGAGGCTAGAGGCAGTCTCACCTGCAGACAGCATGCATGGGTCATGGAGACAGCTAGAGCCAAACTTGGTCTACCCTGGGGAATAGGCAACAGCTGAATTTAAACCAGTTATTGTCTGAGCTCCTCTGTGGATCACAGAGGTTACTCACTAGGTTTAAATTTTTTAATTTGAGATGGTTGTAGATACACTCAAAGTTGAGAAAGTAATGAAGAAATAGCCCACACAGTCCTAACCCAGTTTTCCCAATGGTAACACCTGATATAACTATAGTATATGATTACAATTAAGAGTTCAGCATTGACTTAATCCACCAAACTTAGTTATATTTTACCCATTTACACATACTCACATATGTGTGTGTGTTTTAGTTCTATGCAATTTTATCACACACAAAGAGATGTGTAAATACAGAACAGTTCCATGGCTAAGTGCCAGAAGTTCATTCTAACATTTTCTCATCTGATAGTGATTCACAAATAAACACACTCTGGCAATAGCCATTCAGTAAGAAATAAATCTAACCCACTGTCCAGGAACATAGATCCACCTGATCCAGCAAGGATGCATTAACAGATTGAGAAAAAGCATTCTGCTGAAATGCAGGTATGTGGAGCCATGGCATTCTCTGAGTCTCCTGGAAACAGCACAGTTTCACATTGGCATCTAAGCTGCCATGCTAATTTTGTAGTGACCCCAAGCACCTCACTTAATCTCACTGCTTACATTTTCTCATTGACAAAAGAAAGATATTAGTTCTAATCTCACACTTTCTGTGGGACTTTATAATTATAAAGTGCAATATGCCTTACTTATTAATTGCAACTGCCTCTTTACAGGCATGGGCTGTTAAGTGGAAGTCCCTTGTTTTAGTCAGCTTTTCTGCTGCTGTGACCAAAAGACCTGACAAGAATAATTTTAGAGGATAAAAAGTTTATTATAGTTGGGTCTTATAGTTGCAGAGGTCTCCATCAGTAGATTGGCAGTTGCGTCACTCTGGGCCCAAGGTGAGGCAGAACATCATGGCAGACGAGTGTGATGGAAGAAAGCAGGTCAGGACATGGTCTCCACAAAGTAGAGAGAGAGAAAGAAACTAAGCTCAGTTTACCAGGGACAAAATATACACCACAAAAGCCTGTCCCAAGAGACCTGCGTCCTCCATCTACATCCCACCTACCTACAGTTACCATCCAGTTAATCCTTGTCAGGGGATTATCGCACCCATTAGATCAAAACCCTCATAAACCAATCATTTCACCTCTAAGCCTTCTTGCACTGTTTCACACATGAGCTTTTGGGGAATTCCTCATTATCTAAACTCTAACATCCCTCAATTTTGTTTAGTTCTTTTGAAAAATTGAGAAGTGTAAACTAGGGAGGAGACATCTGGAGAGAGAGTTGAGTTGCTCAAAAAATAAAGAGAAATAGCAGACGTGGGGTCATCTGGAGAACCCTGGGGGAGAGGTGAAGAGCAAGGCTTCAAAAGAAGAGCACACACTCAAGGAAGAGGCAGATTCATAATAGAGAGGATGTAGATTCAAGGTAGTTGAACCCAACAGGACACAACAGCCACCCTACTCATACCTCTGCCCTAGGAAGTAGCAGAAATCTTCCAGTGAAAGATCTCTGGACAGGAGAATATGAAGGCTGGAGGCAGGTAAGCCTCCAGCTGACTCAGGATTATGTCCTTCATATTCATGTATGGAAACAGTAGAATATTGAGCTCTCTGGTCTTTAGGTGACTTTTCTCAAGCAGAAAAATGGGGAAAAAGGCTCTTTGCTCTGTTATTCCAACTTTGCTCTTTTATTCATTCTCTATGGGCATAAATGGTTGTTTATATGTGTTTCCATGAGTTAAATCACTCATGAGGATTTTTTTGTTTGCGGTTGCTGTTTTTTCCTTCTGTGGATTTTAACACAGAATTCTTTCCTTTTGAACCAAAAGTATTGACAACCAGCACCCTACCATTGCCATGTGCTAGATTTCTTTGTTTGAGAGCTCTTGGACCTTATGTTCATGTAGGACACACAATTGATTACAAACATGAATAGAGTGGGTCTGCTGTGTAGGAGAAGCCAAGGGTAAGATTGGCTGCCATTTACCATTCCCCCAAAACATGCCTGCCCACAGCCTTTGCAGAACATGTAGCCTCTGGCTATATTCTATACTATGTGACCTGGCCATTTGGGCCACATGCAGATGTGCAGATCTACAGCAAGAACAATCAAACTAAACCCTTTCCATAATTTTTGTGTGGCATCAGGCAAAAAAACGATTTGCTCCTATAGAATTCTCTTTCATGGGTATTTGAAACCAGAAATGAATAAGAGAGAATACTGACAATGTATATCAGGGAAAGCCATGAGATAGCATTAGAAGCATGAGTAGTCATGAGCAAGCCAGAAGTAGGAGAAAGTAAGTTTGCTATATTCTTGCAAACCATTTAAAATACTGTGGTATTTCACAGTGTGGAAGCCATTTAAAAAAAAAAAAAAAACGATTACATCACATTAACTTCAACCTGTTCTTACCCCAGGTGTGAGCAAATACAAGTCACTCCCATTGCTTACTTTCTTACATTGTCTCTTTTTCCTCTCCCCATCTCCTCCCTTCTTAGCTTTAATTCACCCAGGCAGAACAGTTTTGTTATCAGAACAGATGGAAATGCACCATTCCATGTCCCTTGATTTTTCCTGTCCAGGCTGAATTTGTGAAGGATGCACTGACCACACTGTCAAGTGTAGGCATAGCAACATGGAGGCTCTTCCTTTGTCTTCTCAAAATGCCCAGATGGAAATAATGTCTGAGAACCTAAAGTTTTCTGATCATGGTGCTCTTCTTTCTTGTTGAATGTAATTGTAGCACTAGAAAAAGAGAAGCCGGTTCCTGCAGCTCCCTGTGAAATGCTGGCTGCAAAGACTTTATTAGCTAACTAAGAAACAATAAGGTCAGCACGGCGTGGAAGAAGAGGAGATGTGTTTGCCATGGATTCAGAAATGGTGAGTTTATCAGGAAGGGAATGAGAAATGCACATGGAAGTGCTATCACTGCAGGCCACAGTAAATAGGTATACAAGGGAAAAATATAGTCAAATACATTTTCAGGATGTGGCAAGCGGATATGGCTCAACCAGAGGAATTTATAGCTGCAACTGGCATCCTAACACCGTGAAACTGTGCTCGGAAGCTGCTTTTAGACTTCAAGGATCAAACAGCTAGATTCAAAACATAGATAATAGAATAACAACCGCTGCTTAACAGGGAGTAGGAGATAAAAATAATTTGCTACACTTCACTGGATCCCACCCCATACCTCTAACACAGCAATCCTGAGCAGTTAATTTATTAGACTATGTGTTGTTGCCACAAACAAGGGAAATCACTATCAGTGATGGAAGAAAGCATAGCCAGGAGCTCCTTAGCTAGCAGCTAAACAAGAGCGAGACTTCAGAAGCCAGGGGAGGTACAGGAGGAGGTGAACCAAGTCAGAGGAAGAGATTTCTCCTGAAGTAGGGTCTCTTTACCCTCGATCAGTATAAAGAATCTATATAAAAGGATTCCTATGTAAGTTTTACATTGTATTTTGAAATGAGTTACTACTTATTATTTTATTTCACTATGAAATCGGAAGAATTTCTTGAAATTTACTTATTTCCTGGCTTTGATATCAGTCATGCATCTCACAGACCAACACAAACACTCCCTTCCTCAACCTATATCTTAAAAGGTCTCCCTCCATGGACCCTTAAAAATATTTTTAGAACAATGAAGTCACAGAAATGAAATTTCCAAGCTGGCAGCATATGTACTGGCTAAAGTGACATTTCCAACTACCCCTTCTTGTCAACCCAGAAGAAGCACTGAATGAGGGAGAAAGATGTATTGAGGTGTTCATAGACTGGTGTTTACAATACGTTAACGAAGAAATAAAAAGGAACTGGGCTGCCCATCCACAGTCTCCCCCCAGTACTCCTTCTTTACATATTCTCTTTGGTCCCCAATGCACACAGGAGCACAACAGCCAGGGACAAACAGGATAGGGTGT
Source organism: Glaucomys volans (assembly GCA_020662805.1). Lineage (NCBI taxonomy): Eukaryota > Metazoa > Chordata > Mammalia > Rodentia > Sciuridae > Glaucomys > Glaucomys volans. The sequence continues at coordinate 266,510 of JAJEJO010001514.1, forward strand.
CAAAGGTAGGCAATAAATTCAGATAATCTGGTTGACAGAGCTTTCAACCAGAAGCGAGTGAACATTGTTGGAGCCCTGGCTGAAATTAACTAATTAATTAATAACTAGAATTTAAAATCCCCCCTTTTCCCCTGAAACCTATCTAGCAAACATCAACATTTTAAGGAATATTTTCATCAATATGTCCAAATACATGCTATTCAAAATAGGATTTTATGTGTGATAGTAGGGAACTTTCTGGAAAAAGAGAAAAAAAAATGCCTCCAAAATGGAAGCCTAACTGCTTTAAGGTTTAAAGACTTGGCAAACGATATTGTAGAAAAGAAGAATTCAGCTTACAGGCACTGTGAAGGGACTCTGTATTTCAAATGGTTTGCAAGACTATAGCAAGCAGAAGAGAAAGTGTCCCTAAAGCAAAGTTACCCAGACCCTTGAGTTTCAAGCTGGCAAATTGCCCAGCAGAGAAAATAGGATGCTATTGAATTTTTAGGCATCTCAGTCAATGATGGGGGTGGAAGGATGCTGCAAAAAGATAATGGGTGGAAGAGAAATGGGGAAAGCAGGGATGGAGGGGCAGATAGATTCTGGAAGTGAAAAGTTATTTTCAAGCACACAAGAATAGCTTAAAATTTACTATTGGGAAAGTACTGCACAAAAGGTATCCTGAGTAATAAGGTGTGAAGCGGGGTACCTGGGTAATAAAAGTCTGTGGTCAAGACCCTCTGTCCACTAAGTCCACAAATAATTAAAAATAAAAACCCAACCAAGCAGAAGGATGGTAAACTCCAAGTGATAAGCTACTTCACTGGGTATTCACATTCTCATTACTGGCCCAGATTTATAAGGGGACATAATGTGAAAGCACACACATATGCAAACACACACACGTGCACACACAAGCACATGCCCTGAGGAGAGCAAACCATGGACTGGGTTTAGGAGGCGGCAATAGGAAAACCCACTCTCAAGGAGTAGGCTTCATTGCTTTCTATTTGTTTTTCATCTTCTCTGTAGCTCTTCTGATGGTGATTATGATTGTATTTTGAAATCATGATCCACCACTGCAGCAATGTAATTACATAAATATGGCATCACAAATGAAGGTTAGCACCAGAAATAGCACAGCAGAGAAGGGTGCAATTTGTCTTTGTGGATGCAAGCGTATGTGTATATGTTTATAAGTACCTCCCATTTATGTGGCATTTGGAAATCACTTGTTAGTCCAAGCAAGGAGGGGCATGAGAAAATAGAGCAAAATCTTCAGTTGGGTTTTCAGCTGAAGGCTAAGAAGGATAATTTTTCTGATCACCACAAATGGAAATAATGAGGAAGGTCTAGGCTTTTACTGTGCTCAGATCCCTCAGCTGCTCCACACGTGGGCCAGAACCAGTCTGAGGCAGCCCAGCAGTTGGCAGAGGTCTTTAGCATCCCTGGAACCTCAGTAATGTCTCCTTAACACCTCCCTCCCCTAGTTTCACTCAGTCTTGTCTGGGGCCACCACCCAGAATCTTAAACCAACAGCAATGGCTATTGATGGGTACATTACCCAGCTTCTTCCACTTCCAGAGAAATTCTAAAGAGCTTAGACAAGTTTCACACCAACATATTTTAATATGTTAAATTCTTTGAACTTCCTCCCTTCAAAAAATGGAGGCTAATTCTCCATCTTAGTGTGGTCCCCATTTGAGTCCCCTTAAATAAGGTGCCTCAAATGGGGACCATACTAAGTATCACACTTCAAATAATGAGAATATGACAAGAGTGAGGTTTTAGGGCATCAAAGGCTAGGTCATGTAAAGGCTGTTTCTTTTCAGGGTACTTCTCCTGACAAAAGTCAGACACCATGTAATATCAATACTCAAGCAGCTTGTGAGGTCCACATAGCAAGGAACTGTGAAGTCTTCTGTCAACACAGTAGGACACTGAGCCACCAGCTCACCAGCCACATGACTGAGCCACCTTGGAATTGGATCCTGCTGCCCCAGTCAGGCTTCCAAAGAGTGGAACCCTGACTGACATCTTGAATCTGTAAAACCTTATGAGAGATCCCGAGATTTCTCATGAAGTTAAGTCACTCCCAAATTTCAAATGCATAGAAAATGTGAGTATAGTAAATATGAATTGTATTTTGTTGTTGTTGTTGTATTAAGTCACTTAATTTGGGAGCAACTGGCTACACAGCAGTAGATAACCAATATAGATTCCCAGTGGTATTGTCAGTTACCATGGCTATAACCAGCTCATCAGATCCCTCACTGACACTGTGAGGAAGGAAAGACCTGAACTCATTCAAAATTCTTGTCTCTGAGTTTCCTTTTGAAGTCTAAGACATGCCAAATAAGGGAGATATTATTGCAATCCTCATAACATGAAAAATATGAGACACATAGGTAACCGTTGCACAGCAAAGAATGGCAAAACCAGGTTTTCTAAATCTTAACCCACTGCTTCCTGATCCATCACAGTGGCATCTCCCTCCCACCGCCCCCATCCTTTGCAAATTCATGCAACCTCCCTTTTCTTGCAAGAACAAATTAATGCGCTCATTCACTGGGGACCTCACCTCTCATCCCATTTATAAAATTTAAAACCAGTCTCAGCACACTCAATAACCAAAGCAAGAACTTCAGTCACTTAAGTCAAAGTGTATTAATTTTTCCTAACAATACCTATACACAGCAGGGAGGAAGAATTAGTAAATTAATAGGTTATTCTTCTGTTGACATTAAAGCAAAGGCCCTACGTGGGCTATATGTGACTCTGCCTTGTTTCACGCCTGGACTACAGGTGCTGGTCTGGAACTGCTGACCAATGTTGCTTGTAATTTATTGAAGTTGTGAACAAATGACCATGTTGCATGGACAGGAAATGATGAAGATGAGGCCCATATGTGCTGTGCTTCCTGTTTGGATCAAATAAAATGTACAGCCAACTCATCTGTCAGATGTTTAATCATAATAATTATTGTGCTATGTGGTAATCAGGCATAAATGGGACATAAATGACTCTTTCTAGGCCTGTTTTATGTCAAACAATAATCTTTGTGTTTTTCTTTGTAACTTTCAAGTATCCATTTCAGTGTCAGGGTGGTTGGTTCCCCTGAGTCAGGCATGTAGAGGAGAATACAAATGGGTTCTGCAACCTAACAAATCACTCATACTGTGAACTTGATCAAGTCACATGCCATCTCTGGGCCTTTTATGTAAAATTGAAATAAGTGCCTCTCAGCAGGATTGTTATGAGAATCAAATGAGAAACTGAAATGCAAGAGCACACATAGTGGTCATGTGCACTAGGTACTTAGTAAAGAAAGGTCTCCTTCCTGTCTATTTTATCAACGTGACTTTCACATACATACTGTTAGAGGTTCTTAACCATCTCTCCAGAAGTTAGTCTTTTCCTGCCCTAGATACCACTCCCAAGAGCACCTGCCTTCATTCTCCAAGTCTTACTGTCCTCTGTTAAAACCCAAACTTGTTCACACTCTCTAAAATAAAATACTTATCAGACGAATAAAAATATATACAAACATTTTTTGTATCTAACCTGACAAATGGGTCCACAGTACAAATAAAAAGGTTTAAAAATGCACCTGGGGAGGTCTGGGGTTGTAGCTTAGTGGTAGAGCGCTTGCCTAGCATGCGTGAGGCACTGGGTTCGATTCTCAGCACCACATGGAAATAAATGAATAAATGAATATAGGTTCATTGACAACAAAAAAAAAATTAAAATGCACCTGGGAGTAGGAGTGTGCACAGTTTAGCACACTAGTCTAGCTATAAGCAAATGATGAGGGCCATTTCTCTTTCCATTTGATGGTATGTGCATGGTGGGGAGTTGGGAGGTTCTGGTCACCTGAATGGGCTACAGGAAGAAAACCATGCTTGACCTCTGGTGGTGCTCAGCTAAGGGGAGGCAGGTCATAGTTTAACCTGCCTAGGAATAACCATAGGAATAACCTAGCCAACACACCCAGATGGAGAGTGAGTGCAACAGTATTTCATGTCCTTATGGCTGTGTGCCTTTGGCAGATACGGTGGAGATGGAAAGTTTGCCTCTCTGTGAGAAGAGATTTGTGAAAGTGCTGTCCATAAACACAACAGCTCGTGACAACAGCAG